>CABEEJ010001749.1:102445-113157 GCA_901482245.1 Timema douglasi | reverse complement strand
CAAATAATAAATATAATAAATTTTGAAACAGAAAATTTTTATGTTAGAAGATTATAGATAAAAAGTTAGAGTCCATAACTCCACTCGTCTAAGCGACGAATTTGATACATTTACAAGTCCTTCTCCTAGCCATTGCCCAGCTCCATGACAATGATCTGTCGTTGATCGTCGATCGTAGAATAGTCAGTCTTTACATACTTGCATAGCCATTATATAGGGATTTCATTGTTGTTATGGGGATACACAAACACACGCGGTGACGTCACGATGCCTGCAAAAAGCCATGTGGATGTCGATGAAAGTTGTTCTTGCTCCATTGGAATATTAGTGAATATCTCCAATCATACGATGTTTCGAAGGAAGTTCCTCTAGTATCCGCCAGAGGTCGGAAACATAGTTGTCTTCTAGTCGAAGTAGATAGTCCTTGGTTCATTTCACGCTAGTACATCGGAGTGCCGGGACGCGTTTGTTGATACACCGGCTTTTCCTGCTCCAGTTGCCGGTCTTGGTTTACCGTGAGTCGTCCAGCCTAGCAGGTTTCTATAACTAGCAGATTCATTTGGTAAGTACGTGGAAAGAATAAATGTTACATTGGTTTGGATTGAGTAGTGAAACATATTGTCCAGCATGGTTATATTATGTCTTCTTAGCCTACAAGAACTACAACAGCGAACAATACTATTGTAAGGATCCTAAGTTTAATTGATTTTATTGGGGCGGGTAGTATGAATTGAAGCGATACATCCATTAACGTCCGTAGTGGGCGTGGTCCCATTGGAACATTATACATCGTAATGTTACAATAGGGACACGTTTCTTTCTTGAACAGGTTTAGATGAACGTGTCAATCAATGATAATACTGCATATTTACCTTACAAAGAAAACGTTATATTAAAAAAAATAGAAAATCACTTAGTATGGATGGTTTAAGACGTGACATGTTTAGTTGGATTTGATTAGAGAGTAATAAATAGAGAGAGACAATCTCCTGTCCTTCAATTTAAAGTTGAGTTATTACATTTAAAGAGGAGGTGCGCAATAGATTACGCCCCTTTTCAAAAACGTTATGGCATCTACTCCATTATAATAATACCAGAAAATTATCGAGTAAATATGATTGTTCATTTTACGTCCTGTATTTCTTATTGAAACGGAGTTTGAGTGTTATATTGAGATAATTTAATAATGGGGAAAGTACTTTATTTGATCACTCCAATGAATTTTTGGCAGTTGACTGGTTGACATCGTCCATAGTTCTCAAACGCGTGAGGCTTTTAAGGCTTTGTCTAAATCCTAGACCATTCATTTATTTAAACTCATATCCCATCTATTTATTTTTATTGGGGGACTTAAATGGAAAATTTAACAATAAGAAAAAATATTTCACAAAAGAAAGACGCGATTCTTATCGATCTTCAGTTTTCAGTGCGCTCCTTTGTCTACTTATGTAGGATATTCGGATTGGCTCCTGTTAGGCTCGTTTATAATCGAGGGTCGAGCCAATGGGCCACCAGGAGACCACGAGGAAATGGAAATTTTGGAAGATACACTTCTGAACAAGATATTTCCATGAAGTATCAGGTGTCAAATGCAGGAAGGATCTACAACTTTGTGCTGGGGGTGGTTATTTGTGTTACCGCTTCAATTCTAATCATTCGAATATACAAATTTTCTGCAATAGCTTTATCAATTATAGTGTTAATTGCTCACCTCTATAATCACGCTATAAATTGCATTTTCTCTGTTCTTTTTATAACAATGTTCTCTAGTCAACACTGGGCTAGGATTGGAAAAGCTCTGTATGATTTTATCAAAATAGATGTCATCCTGTTGGATAATAGATCTAATATCTACCGTTCAATAAGCTTTTTTGTGATGACGGAAATAGTGGCTATTTTTGTAACTCTTATTTCCTTACTATTTATTTGATATCATGTTTAGTACTAACAATTGTTATGACGCCACTTTAAATGCTTTGGGGATTAATTCTAGCCAATGTATTAATTTTATTTTTAGTATAGTTTTCGGTAACTTTGCTCTCTTAAGCAAACAAAGGCTTTACAACTTGAATCGACAGTTATCAAAGATTACTTCCACCTCCAGAAGGGAACACAGACGACAAACTGGACTGTCTGACACAAATTATACTTTAGGTCCATCTCTTACCAAACGGTTAAATACCCTCCGTTAGGTTCACATCAGTTTGTGTGATGCCATCCACGATGTTACAGGACTGTTCGGAGTGTTCTTATTTTTGAACTTAATCTGCAAATTTGTAGATTTGATAGCTAGTCTGCACGTAATCATTCATTTTCTTTTTAATCGGGCCAATACCTCGCGTACACTTCTACTCGTGTATAATACTTTACTAATCGGCTTTAACGTCGTGTTCTTGACGTTGAGCTGTGAATATGCAGCCTATGAAGCGAGTCACGTGGGCGTTATCCTGCAGGAGATGATCCTGTTAAAGGGCATGGATCAGTCTACTCTGACGGAGATACAGCTGTTCCTGCAGCAAGTCACCATCAGGAAGATCCAATTCACCGCTGGAAGGTTCTTCACTCTTGATCGCACCGTGTGGATCTCTACTCTAGGAATGATGATTACTTATTTCTTCTTCGTCGTTCAGTTTGAAATTATTTAATCAGGGGTTTTGATGTAATATTATCATTAATTTCAACTCAGGAATGTACGAGTACTCAAAAGTTCTAGTTTGAGCTGAGATTTTTTTACAAATCTCTAAAACGGTGAGTACTCAGAATTTGCGACCATTTACTCGAAAAAAATTACCGTAGTTTTATTAATTGTATTCAATTTTAAAACATAATTTCCTAACGGATACCCTCAATATTTCCTTTTTTATAGCTAAGAAAAATTTTACAATTATATTAAATATATATTAAAATTATAATTTGTTTGGCTATACATTTTTTCTCCAATTTTTACCTATTTATGGTTTATTCATGGATCTATTAGAGAAATTCTATTTGAAATATTTCCTATACAAATAATGCTTTATACTAGTAGATTTCTAGAAAAAAAATTCTATATTTTAATTAAAACCTGGCTTGAAATGAGAAATATCTACTCGCACACCCCTAGCATCAACCTTTACTATTATTTTACAAACTCACCAATTGGGACAGCATCGTCACGTGCAATGATCGTATTCACTAATAGCATAGATATTCTACAATTTCAATGTAATATCATAGTTTAATTAATTGATTTGAATGTTTTTAATGATCTATAAATACTTATGATTCAGTCAGTTAAGGGGATTCTTGGATTTTAATTGTGTTTTTAGTTGATTATTGGAAAATTATGTATTTTAAAACTATATTCTGTTTAAAAAATATTTAATATAAAATAGTTTGTATGATGTAAACGTATGATCTAATACAAATAAATCAAACCATTTAAAATATACTATATTATCGTCTATTGCAGAATTGAGCAAAATATTTCTTAATGTAGCCACAGATAAGGTGAATTAGAAGTGAAACTCACCCTACTATGTAAAGTTTGAGAAATCAGGTTTCTCAATCGAACACGGCAACTCGGCAACCGATCTCGTTGTCTTAAATTTTCTCAACAACCGGGTGACCTGTATGTCTGTCCTGGTGACGTCTGTTGAATTCTTCAGTCCTAACTCTTTGTGACCGAAACCCTAGGCCCGTTGACACGATATTAGTTGACTAATGCAAGTACACTAATTTGGCTGCGCGCGCACAGCTTGCACTAATGCAAGTAGACAATTCAAAATAGCGGCAACTAAAGAAATGGTTGTGCGGGGAACACTTATTTGTGGAATGTTATGAAAATAATGAGTTTTGGTGCAATTTTAAGCATTGAATTTATAAAGATAAGAATGGGAAGGATATTACATTCGAGAATATTGTAAAGTTATATCAGGTGTACATATTATCTAGAAGTTTCCAAAATAAAATGTTAGGCCTACTTAAATATTACAAATGTGCCTTGTGAGAGATGTTATTTAATATCGGTAAACAAATGTTATCAATAATTTTAACAAACCATTATTTCCTACCAATCAACGTGGCATGTGTGAAATTTTGTGTATACAATCACAAAATATAATACAACATTATAGTACTGTGATTAGTTCCATCAACATAATATTCCCGTTACCGGCAAGTTAGGTATGAATGGCCGGTGGCTTTCACGCGAAACCTTCGGTAGGTTTTCCAATCTCCGTATTTGACACTTTAACCCATCTTTATAAGTGTTAATTAATAATGTCCAACCCACACACTTCAAACACTTTGTAGTAAGCTTTGGAAACTTGAGTAGATACATAACCTAATATTATTATCGCATAGCAAACCAGATAGTTTACATTTAAACCAATCTACAAATTAATGAATTATTATTTTTAAGGAATGATTTAGGCCTAGAAAGCTAGCATTTAACAAAATATTTTGTTATTAGTATACCAAAATTTAAAACAGGGTTTTAAAAACCTGCGCTAGGCCTATTTAAAAAATGCCCAACCAAGGGTTGTGTTGGGTTTTATTGACCTTATTTGAGTTTAATTTATCTATCATGTATGCTAAGTGAGTTAACAAATCAAGAAAAATAATATAATAATTATTTGGTATCAACTGAAATACATTTTAAACTATTAAGAAATTAATAAATATGAGACATACTAATAAATAACTTTTTTATGTTATTTATATAAAACCATTTTTAAACAGGTCAACTAATTATGATACACTGCGTTTACTGAAAAATTGTAATTTATTTGGCAACCCATTCTTATTCTCTATTCACGTTTTCTAGATCCTAACACACAAACGTAATTAATATATACGTATAAATAACCCGAGCGATAAATGAGACGCAATGATAAACAAAAAATTGCACCAATAGAGAGATCAATTAGCACAACTTCATTTTCAGCCATGTTTTTAAAAGCGATACTAATACAAGTTAAAAAAAAGCGTGTCAACACAACTAGCATATTAGTATACTAATATCACTAAACTTGCATTAGTCCACTAAAACCGTGTCAGCGGGCCTTATCGTCCACAGAGTCAACTGGCTTTACATCGGTGGTACATTCACAATAGAGAAACAATAAGATACACGATAATTTCCATTGTTTTGATCTTTGCTGTTTACATCAACAATGACGCTCTGACCTCGATACAATCACGGTACAACCTTCCTCTCACTACGATAATCTGAGAGAGTAAAGATATTTAAATAAAAAGATATATATTTTTTTGTACCTTACCGTCATCTTAGCTTTTGTTTTTAAGCACCTCGTCGGGTTATAAGCTTTTGCACTAATTACGCTAGTGGGTTAAAGGACCAGGAAGGTTATATTTAAAGGAAGTGTACCCGTATTTGCGTGGAGAGAGATTGGAATGCCAATTCGGGACAAACCACTCTCAGTACACACGATCGACATTAGAACATCGATCTCCCCATCATCGGCAGGCTACTTTACTGTGATAGTAGCGCGTTATACTCTTCAGAAACCCTCTACAATTATGAATTAATACCCAACCAGAATCAAACTTAAAATAAAATGCACCTATTATTATTATTATTATTACTCTATGCCATGTTCTATGATTTACGATACGTCCATTCCTTGTGTCAATGAACTTAGACCACCAATGCACCCTCCCTGCCTCCCTGCCTCCTCCTTTAGCTCCCAGAATTCTCTTTTTCCTTCAAATCATCCAATATTTGAAGCCTCTCTCCTGAGCTCCTCTTTCCCTTAACCCTGCCTTCTATTACATCACGCAGAAGACAGTTCCTCCTAAGGATGTGTCCGATACGATTTTCTTTGTACTGAAAAATCTCATCCCAAATGGTTCTCGTCTTTTCACCCACTCTTCTGAGGACTTCATTTGTCACCCTGTCTGTCCACCTGATCTTCTCACGTCTTCTCAAGCACAACAGTTCAAAGATATACAAGTATTTATTCCTACATGTTTATATATATGTTTATATATATATATATGTTTATATATATATATAACTACATTTATTTATATATATATTTTTTTTTTTTAAATTGGACTATTTGTAAAATGGAGATAATGGAGAAAAGGGAGAATGGAAAATGAAGAAAATGTTGATAATTTAATCCAAGTTCAAATATATATATATAAAAAACAGAACCCTCCCTTAAGTACACTCGACCAACCAAGATTCGAACCTCGATTTTCACATCATCATCAGTCTTGTCTACTGCTGGATTAGTGCCATAGACCATGCGGTCACCAAAGTGGGTAGAGTCAATATTGTTTTAATCAAACACCCGCATTGGTGGGCACCCAGACTAATGGTTCAAACACAAGCAACATGGATTGTCGGTGACTGAGAGGTCTGATTTCTAAATCTCTCATGGATTTTCTAAGGGATGGATTGTATCCATCGTCTGCCACTATTCATCCACGAAAATTAGGGTGAACTATCTCTGTTTTAATCTTTTAGTCCCTACTCCATTAGTTTGATTAAAATGTGGAAAACATAGACAGGTATAAAACCTCATGAACATAAAATCTAAATAAATATTGTCCAATTGAATTAGGTTAGGAGTTATTAAAGTACATAGTTGTTATTTGCTTTATAAAGTAAATATTCGGTAAATACACTAAGAAAAGCACTTATTTTAAACTGTTTGTAAAGGTCTCGTGTTTATTTTGATTCATTTAAATAGGAACAAATATAGAGAAATTTTCTTGTCCATCAACTTTCATTTGGATTAATTTATTTAAAGGGAAACAACTTTTTGAGTATAGCACCCAACCTCAGATAATTTGAGTCATTTAATCAAATTGCTTATCGTACCAAAAAGGTAGAAATTAAATTTTCATTTCTAGACATTTACGAGTTTCAAATGCAAACTTTTGATTATATCTAAAAGCACAGTGTTTGTTATTGAATTTTCATTTTTGATTTCTAGTGAAAGAATGTAATTGTTATTTAATTATAATGATAATAATGTTTTTTGCCTCGATATATTGTTTTAGTCCGATATTTGTTGGTAGCTGACTGGTTGCCATCATATAAAGTAATAATATTGTCAAAGACAATCTTTTTNTAGTGCAGTGAATGATGGTTTTAAATTGATCACTCTTTCATTGAACACTAAACGGAATATTTAAAAACAAAAATAAAAGATTGTCCAATCTGCATTTTCCGAGATTTAGTTTATCTACGCGTATGGGATATTTTTATTCTCTCCTATAAGATTCGTTTATAATCAGAAGTTAATTATTAGAGACTCCATACGTCACTAGACCGACACCCTACATAAGTCTTAAGAAATTCCAAGGTGGAAACTCACTGCCTTCTCAAAGTCGGGCATCCACTTGTCCGGGAAACAAACAAACACCTCTTGCAAGTCTCATATAGCCCATCATTGTTGTGTCTTTCGAGCGTAGCCACGCATTAATTACATGCGCAGTTGGCAATTAAGGAACCAACATTCCATGCCTGCCGTTGACCCTGTTATCACCGGGCAACTAGGAACACCACCTTGGCAACATCTTGGCAAGTTTTATTGGCAGGAGGAGTTTTCTCCTCCTGTCATCAGTGCTGGACTCTCACGTAGGGGACGTTAACCTCCCGGAGGAGATCAAGCAACTAGCCTCAGGAATCATTCCGAAGAGCCTTAAACTTGAGTTTCCCAGCGGGGACGTCTTGGAGGTGGCCTTAATATCTTTCCCGGAAGGTACTAGCTACCAACCGCTTATTGTGTGGTGAGTAGAGGGGGCAAACCTCCTTCCCCATTCACTCCCACACAGAGACATCGACAAAACTTTAGCCACCCCTCAGGTTAAGCCCTCTGGACGTTTCTCGGGGCCACCCTGAGGAGGCATTCTTCCAGGATTTCTGGACAAGGAACAACCCCCAGGCAGAGAGAGAAATCCTCTTTTCCCGTTCAGGTCAGGGTAGTTGCGACGGATACGAGCTCGACTCAAATTCGTGAGATTCCAACCCCAAACCCGGCGCTACTCTTAGAGAGCTAAACAACGGTCAATGGGCCACCAGGAGACAGCATAGCTTTGTAGAATGTGGAAAGGGTGCCAACAGGAAAAACGAAATTTCCATAGGATACCAGGTGTTGAATATGGTACGGATTTATAGCACGACGTTGCTGTCAGTTATTGGTGCTACCACTTAAATTCAAATCTTTCGAAAATACAGATTCACAGTTGAATATTAATTTTTGGTAGTATATTCTTACTTAATAAGTCTAGTTTTCACCATCTGCAATGTCTTCCTTTCCATAACAATGTCCAATTGTCTTCACCGTGATAGAATTAGAAAAGGTGTGTTTAATAATAAATTAGGTAATATCTTGTTTGATAATAAATAGAGCTTTTACAGTGCAATTTGTAAGTTTTAATTGTTGGAAATAGTTATTATTGTATTAATAATTATTCCTTTGATAATATAATTTTTTCTCACGATTTTTTTTCAACCTTTGGGTCATACCCTTTACTAAAAAGTGTTAATTTATTTTAATCGTTTTTATTGACGATGTCCCTCTCTTAATAAACAGTCTGTTCCACTTGAACTGACCGTTATCCAAGAAGATCATTACCAATTACAGATCAAACGTTCGAAGTGTACAATCAGTCAACTTATCACAAGAAGATTGTTTACTGTCGTTAGAAACTTAGGTATCTCCTAAACTCTTGCTGAAAGAGTTCTATCAGATTCATCTGGCTCCACGCGAGGCCTCCTATGTGACATCATCGACGATTTTGATGGTATATTTGGAGTCTTGTCTTTGTTGAACATGCTCACTGATATTTTAGAATTTTTTGAACCCTATTGAAATCTATTGATTGTATATTTCCATTCAGGTAGATCAGTTCATATATTCTTATAATCAAGGACTCTTATTATTCTCTTGAACGTATTTGTTCTTGATAGTGAGTTGTGACTTGGCAAGTTTGGAAGCGAGTCACACCAACATTATCCTGCAGAAGATGACCCTCCTGAAGAACTCGGAACAGGCCACCCAGACGGAGATAAATATGTACTGTAATTATACTGTTTGTTTATCCCTCCCATATAATTATTTAAAAAGTCATGGATAAAGTGTATTTTTATTTAAAGAACTGTATACAAAATATCCTTTTAATACCTCATCCTTGGAGAATCACGAGCTTTTAGAAATAATTTCAAAACACTACGTTTATTTCTTTTTCTTTTTTTTCTTTTAGTAAAGATCAACTCCGTTGTATTTAAAAAAATAATTTGACGTGCTGGCTCCCTCTACCCAATAGGAAGCCAGCCTTCACACCATCAGGTTGCCAGGAGTTTTTCCATTAGTTAGTTTAAAACTAGTGACAAGGGGTCCAAGAGGCTAAGGGTAGGTACTATATAAGCCATTTGTCCATATTAATCCATATAGTTATACACAGAAAAACAGTTCGATTCATCACGTGGCTCGTTAAAACAGTTCCAGTAATATATATCAGAAAGCGTGAAGCAGTAACACAAATCTACATAGTACACAGTACTCAGAACGCGGGACATGTTATAGCACACAAAAATAATCCGTAATTTAACAAAAACTGTGTCATTTTATATAATATATTCAGTACCGAAGGTGTAATCATATAAATAAATCATGTGCAACATCAAAAGTCTTGATCATTTCATAATTATAAGTATCATATATAATCAGATCACATTACCGTGTACAAATGCGAAGTATTATCATTATTATTATTATTATTATTATTATTATTATTATTATTATTATTATTATTACTAGCACCGCGTCCTACTACACGTTCGGGCTATACTCAGTGGTGCGCAGTAAGGCATGTACACGTCATCATCATAAAACCCAGATATGATATATAAATAATGCTCAATCACAGGGCAATATCTCAATATAAAACCGTATAGTAATAATTGGCGCCATATCGCGGGTCAGTATCAAATATCTCAAAAATAAAATTCCGGATCTTCATAATTGGCGCCATATCGCGGGGCATTCTTAGTACAATAAATTCAATATCTTCATAATTGGCGCCCAACGCGGGTCAATATCTTCGTAATACACGCAGAAGGCCGGCATCAGGAAGCTCCAATTCCTTACCCGGAAGATTCTTTACCCTTGATCGTACTCTGTCGTTCTCCCTTCTTGGAGAAATTATGACTTATTTCATCGTCATTATATAGTTTCAAACTAATTAGAGCAAAGTTTCGGTGTGACTTAGTAAGTTATTGTGTTCCCATACCATTTAAAAACTTCTTATTTAAGAAGTATAATTTAAATGAGATATTATTGACATAAAATGTAATAACTCCACCACATACCAACAAAGTTTTCGTACATAAATCAGTTTCTCGATAATAACAGTGTGGAAACATGGTTTTTATTAATTAATTTGAATGCTGATTAGTACTATCCAGATTAATAACTAATGGCTTTTCTCGGTGGCTTGGAAACCAAAATGCATTATAAAGATCTGTATTTTGTTAATATAAAATATTTAAAAAACACCTGTTAAGCTAATAGAAATTAGTTGTGTATATAATGATAAAAGAGATATTCATTTAGCTGTTTTTTATGTGTAGCTTTGGCGGCAAGATAAATTTGTCGATACTAAATATTATCTTAAAACTAGCAGTCCCGCACGGCGTTGCCCGTGAACCACTGTAGTATAATAATTATATAAGCTTGACAACCCCCCCC
>CABEEJ010001749.1:67252-101797 GCA_901482245.1 Timema douglasi | reverse complement strand
CACGCTGCCCATTACACACTGGTATAAGAATTATATAAAGATATTAAAAAAATGTCTAAAAATTATAGAAAAATTTTAAGGGTGGACAACCCTTATCACTAAGGGGTATGAAAAATAGATGTTGGCCGATTCTCAGACCTACTCAATATGCTCACAAAATTTCATGAGAATCGGTCAAGCCGTTTCGGAGGAGTACGGGAACGAACATTGTGACACGAGAATTTTATATATAAGATTTAACATATTCAATTTGTATTAGCCAATAAAATTTAAGTTTGGATGACTTTGAGCTACCTGCATTGCGTTTAATCACCTGACATTAGCAACCTATTGATCTTATCTTTTTATGATTTGAGGAAAATAAATATTTTATATATATATATATAATATTTAGCACCGCGTCTTACTACCCGTCCGGGTTATACGCTTTAAGTACTAATTACTCTAATGGATTAGGAATTGGGAAGGTTGAATTATAGGAAGTGAACCCACATTTACGTGGAGGGAGAGTGGAAAACCATTTAGGGAAAACCACCCTCATTTCACCCGACCGAGATTCGAACCTCGATTTCTCCGTCCTCAGCAGTCGAGCTTAACACGACAAGCGCGTTAGACAACTACGCCACCGAGGCGGGTAATATAAATATTATTTTCTTGTTAGAATCGTCAAGTATAATTTGATGGTTTATGATGTGATACCTTGGGAGCATTCCTTAGATATATGGTGTTGTGGAATATAAAGCATCTATATTCCTTTTAATGGGATGTTGGTATTAGGTTGTGGAGTCCAAAATTAGGGTAGAATGATCTTAGGTGCCAGCGGCACATTAACACATGGTTACTCACTGTTTTGGGGGAAGGGGGGGCTTTATTAAAGTGTAAATAAATATAAATGTATTGGAACGCTATAGCTTTAAATAGAGGTAAAATAATTATTCAGAGTAATACTAGTTAGCCCTTGACAAACCAACATCTAACCACGCACCATAGGTTGCCGATTGATGCACAGTTGAAGTTTTAATACGGGCATAATGGCCCTGTGATATTCAGTTTGTTAGGTAGAGACAGATGGACATAATTGTAAAATACGCTTATTTAGGTTTGAGGGAACATAAAAGTTAAGCTTTAGCATTGTCTCGGAAGTCGAAAATTTTCGTGATTACAATATTTTCTCTTTAGATAAGGAATTAAAAATAAATTTTCCTTAGAAAAGTGTTTTTTTAAATTTGTTAAAAACCCTTTATTAATGAGTTTTAAACACAACTGCTAAAGCCATATTTAAAAAAATTACAAATATATAAAAATTAACTGTCAATAAACAACCCTAAATATATATTTATTTATTTATAGGACAGAGCAAAAAGTAAATTTATCAAGTAAAACACTATTCAGAGTTCGGATATATATATATATCTTTATTGATATTAAAGTTTTAAAGGTTTGTCATCATTAAACTAACCTTAAACGAAATTAACCTCTCTAAAAACACGTGTTTGTTGTTATTTTTCATGTAAAACCCTCATCAACTATTCATGTTAAGAAAATTGAATCTCTTTAGAAAAAATTTTAATCTTAAAAAAATCTGTTTTCAGTAAACTACCCTTATATTAAGGCTAGATTAAATATGTTTTTTAAAAACACGTCATGAGGTATGACCACACAACATTATACATATCAAGTTGGAACAAAATCTATTAAAAGTGGTTAGGCTTAATCACCAGGGACAGAGTGGCAGACATAGGTAACTTCAAATTTTGTGTTTTGGGGGGAAGGGGGGGAGGGCCTATTGAGATGTCAAGCTGTATTATACCATCAAGGTAAAAAAAAAATCACGAAAATATTTTATTCATGATAAAGTTATAGACATTATAATTATAACAGACCATTTGAAGTGGTGACGTCCCATATTTATAGCTAAAATTTCCCCGCTTTACAAAATAAATTGAAATAGACTTTCACAAAATAACAAACGAATAGAAAGAAAATGAGAGTGCGATAACCTGTCCCCTACCCCGCCCCCCTTTTCCACCTATACAAATAGTTTAAAAGAGAGGAATACAAAGGGTGATGTGGTGGTAAAGGGGGTTGGGGAGTTAGGAAAAGCTACCCCCACATATAGATCAGTTATAAAGGGGGGGAAAGGTTGTGCTAACAATAACATTTCGTTATATTGAACTGTCGAAGTGACAGCTCGGAAATGAACATCGCGTGTGAATTTAACAAGAGGATGTAAGGTAGAGAGACAAACATACACATTCATAAAAAAAAAAGCTGAAAATGAATCAAACAAAAACTGCAGAAAAAATAATTTGAATTTCGTATTTCGGTCTTTTTTTTTGTTGTTGTTCAATAAATTAGACACGCTTAAAGCAAACCATTTGTTTTCCTATCATATTTAAATTAATATTTGCTTTCAATTATAGGTCAAACAAAACTCAAAAACATTTGGAAAAAACCAAAAGTGACCATTACTTTTGAAGTTTGTTTGTTTTTTGTATAGAACTAGACTCTATACAAAACTCTTTATTTTTAGATCCTGTACACACAAATTAATTTTTTTTTTTTGTCAAACTAATTGTACATAGAATTTATATCTTAATGGTAAATGGGATTTTATTTGAATTTGACTGACCAAAAAAAAAAGTGGAAAAATATTCGAAATAAAAATATTTTTTACAAAAAAAAATATATCTCAACTAACCTTATATTTAATAAAAATAACTTTTGAACTGACAGAAAATTTCATTTTTTTGTGAAACAGCCAATAAAAAAAATCTGTGGGGTAAAGTAAATTCCGAATAATCATATAAATATTATAAAATATATATATATATGTTGTTATTAAAGGTTTGTTTAAAAAATTCTAGTCATAACTAAACTACCAACCATTATGTCGGAAATTAGTTTTAATTCTTGTCCTCAAATCAAGATAAGTTTACTGATAATTAATTTTTGAATAGTAAACATTTTTCGATAATCATTTCAGTTTTTTTTCGAAATTAATATATTATATCTGAAGAATGTTTGAGATAAAGTTATGTAGACGATACATAATTTTATAGATAAATTGTCTAAGGGTAATTTACTGAAGATTTTTAAAAAAAATTGTCTAAAACTATAATAGAATAAACTATATAGAATGTGTCATTTAGACGTACCATTTATTATCCTTTCAAATGGAATATTCTAAAGTGACTCTCATATCAAATTAAGAATGTGAAATGACGGTAATTGAAATACATATTTTATGTTAGGAGAATACTTTTTTCTGAAATTATGTGGTGGGGGGGAAGTGAAATAAAGGGGTTAGAAACATGTTCAGGGAAATGCCGACATTGAAAACATTTCTAAAGGAAAGTTTCAGATATGTACAAATGAAAATTTAGTAGCTTTGAGGCGGGATGAAGTGAAAAAAAAAATAGCCTCTCATTAGACGTTTCAGAATTTCAAATTTAGCATAAAAAACTGAATTAATTCTGAATTATGTCCTTATTTTGTTGTTTTTGCGAATTAGCATTTGCAGTTGAGATTAAAGTAGGTGAATCCAAATGTTTCGGGGTTTATTTCTTACTTTAGAATTAATTGTATTTTTTCAAGTACCGTAGTAGAGAAATGATTGCTATGTTACACGAGTATTATAACGTAATTATAATTAATGGACCATATTTAATTATTTTTTTAAAACAAAGATTAATTCTTCTCTGTGAAACAATTGGGTAAATACAATAATTTTAATTTAATGTGCACATTTAAATTTTATACAGAATACTAGAGGTAAATACTTATTTATTGACCAAGAGAAGGTTTTTAATTAACGGTTTAGCATTTATTCTCTCTGTCTAACAAGTTGTTCATCTGTCTGTTACGCGTTTACAGACAAATTCGTGGACCTATTTTGATTAAATTTCACAAAGACATATTTCAAATCCAGGTCAAACTATATTATGTAAGTCTACCTTTATTTTTTGTTTTTAATTTTGACAAAATTGCGAGACTAACGTCTTAAGTTATATAAACAACTGTTACTTTTTAATATAATTTGTTTACTGGATATAATATTAATTTGTTTTAAGTCCAACAAAAGGGAAAATATCAACTTCAAATCCCAAGATAAATTATAAGAGACATTTCAACTGGAAATCAAAAGATGAATCTTAAAGATGTAGTGACGACAGCAACATGACATACTTAAATGTATGTACTTAAACATTTTCTGAATAAAGGGATTAAGGTCTACTTTGTGAGATTGAACAAACATATTCTCCACCTAATATAAAGATAATATACTAATACTGAATGTAATTTCATGAATGCCTATATTAATAATATTTAGCACCGCGTCTTACTACACGTTCGGGTTATACGCTTTAAGTACTAATTACGCTAAAGGATTAGGAATTGGGAAGGTTAAATTAGAGGAAGTGAGTCCACATTTGCGTGGAGGGAGAGTGGAAAACCATTTAGGAAACACCACCCCGCAGTTCATCCGACCGAGATTCGAACCTCGATCTCCCCGTCCTCAGCAGTCGAGCTCAACACGACAAGCACGTTAGCCAACTACGCCACCGAGGCGGGTGAATGCCTATATTAAGGTGTTGAACCAGAAAAAATGTAAAGGGCCATGTTGTTGTTGTTATTATTATTATTTATTTGAGTTATTTAAGGTGGGATGAAAGGGGACGCGAGAAAAGGTTTTTACTGTTTTTATGGAAAAACATTTTTTAGCAAAAATAAATAAAATATTGCTTCAGTAGAAACATTGAATTTTTTCTTCAAATGGTGATATCAAAAGTTGTTTAATATCGGTCAAGGGTGACCTGGAATTCAATTACCATTGTTTTTCTTTATTTAAAAAGTTTCTCGTCTAATGCAGCTATGCTCATGACAGATATTCAACAACTGTTGATATCACCGTGTGAAGAAGATTAAACTCTTTGTTTCTACTGGGGCGTCCCCTTCCATCCTACTTTAACGTACACTTTCTGAACAGATAGTTTATATCAGCACACGAGTATTTTTATGAGCGAGGGTGTCTACCAAATTTGTCGGGAAATACATTTCCAGGGTTCTTTTAAAAAGCCACAATCGACATGGGACCGACGGCTTTACGTCCCCTATGAAGGAATCTGTGCTACGGATCGTTATCGACCCAGAAAAATATATCGACCCTATCGGGGTTTGAACTCACAAACATCGTGTCTTGGACGAACACTTTACCCAAAGAACATTGAAGTCTACAAAGGTCCCTTTTTTAACCCAAGTCACAATTAATTAATATATTATTTTACTGTAAGCTTTCATATTGAGATAGTTTACGAGCCTATTGTAAACAACTAGTTTATTTAATATTCCATTACTAACCCCAAATAAATAAGTATTCCATCAGGTATAGTTTGAAATCAAATTAAGATATCGACCTAATCATCTTTTATTTCAACAACAATAAAAGTTATGATATAATTATATGTTGTATTAAAGAATTATTGAGGGAGGGCACGATAATTTAATTAGCTAAATCGTCACCTTATATACAAAATATCACATGTTCAATAATGTATGATTTAATTTCAAATTATCGAAGTTTTCACAGTAAACTCACTCAAAAATATGGTAAAATTTTCAAAGTAACCTTATCTGACAGCAAGGAAAGCTACTATATATACTTACACGCATTCATATAGTCATACGTCAAGTCATGTGATATTCAACTGTCACATTTGATAGATATTATCAATTCCTATAAAATAATACTGATAATGTAGTAAAATGTTATCAATGTTAGCCACAAACAAATTAGTTATTATTTATCTCGTATATAAGGGACAGGTCCTCTAAATTTAACCTTCCTCATACCTATCGCTTATGCATAACTAATATATGTGTGTATAGCCTGGACAGGTATTAAGATACAGCGCTAAAAATAAAATATTGTTGTTCTCAAGTTGTGAATTCTTTGTTGTATGAATATAAACAGCCAAACACATTAGCTAACTGTGCTGGGTTCTACCAGGTAGTTTATTTCAGTATTTATTAGTGTTTTTCGTTTGTTTTTATTTTGTGACGCACTCTTTTAAAGAACTAAGAGGCAAAGTGGAGGGTAGTTAGGGTTTCAAAAAAAAAGAGCGAAGAGAATGTTTGGTTCAACAAAGAGTAATTGAATCCTATGTGTGATCAGAAAATGTGTGAATGGTTTCACAAATAAAAGAAAGAAAAATACTGAGGTGAAAAAAAACTAGATGTTTTTTTAAGTGTGTTTTATAAAAAAAATTGTTTCAATGTCATTTTTTACACTTCAATATAGATGTACCTTGAGGTGTAGAGGTTATAATGTTTTTATATTCGATCGATATTTTATAAGTTTGTCAAAAGAAAATTGACACTTTTCTATACGGTATACAAATAATGTGTTCCTTTTTGATTCATGAAAAAAGTAATTTTTTTTTAAATTACGAATACGATTTTCGAGAAAATCTAAAACTTAAAGTGGTAAAAATAAAGGTTCATGAATTAAACTATTTAACCTTGTATAATTTTCTATAAAATTGAATTCGATCTATTCGATTGTATCTTAAGTGTTGTTTTCTTACAGTAATGATTTAAAAAAAAGGCCAGCCCATTATGCTATCAAGCATTAAAGTATCTAACCCTTCTCATCCAGTTCAAAGTGGTCCTGCGTTTTAATATTTTATTTTATTTAGATTATTATTAACTTTTTTTTTCTTATCATTTCAAAGCAAGCCCAAACAAACCCTAGAACAAGAATCCTTGCCACGATTCAGTTTTCAAAGCTTCTCCCCCGAAACCCTTAAAAATGGAGCTTGTTTGTTTTCTGGAGACAAAACTCCAGTCTCCATTAAGAATTTCCTCCTTGCATTGTCTAATGAAGCCTGTCTTTTCTATCTTTATTTTTGTATGTGTTCATCTGCTGTGTATCTTACGACCCCCCTGCCCCCCCTCCCTCGCTGTTCATCCCCTCCCCTAATACCCTCCTCTTAAAAACANTTTTCTCTTCCCCCCCCCCCCCCCCCTCACCGTGAGTTTTCGGAGACAAAGGGCTGGTGACTAGAACACACACACACATACCATTTCTGAAAAGGATGGAGGTGTTGGGGAGGGTCTCAGTTTGAAGAGAGAGAAAAAAAGGACACCCATCCACCCCTTTCATTCGCTCGTTGTTGTTTAACTTCATTTTACTAATTAAACAGAGATTTGAAGGGGGTTGAAAGGGGGCTAAGAATGGTTTCCGTAAAGTTTTAATGAAAAGTGCTTCATTATAAAAAAATTTAACTAAAAGCTTATTTTCTCATATTTTGTTTTTAATTTAAATATAAACTATTCGATTTGTACTTTATTTATGAATATAAATATTTCAACACAATCACAGGACTTAGGAGTGCATTCCAAAAAATTTTAATATGTACAGAAAAAAAATGAACTTAATGAGCTAATAATTATCTCTAAATAAATAGTTTAATTTTTTTTCTAATATAAAGAATGTATTTTAAAATAAATGGTACTGTGCACCACAAATACGTTCTCTCTTATTTTATATTGAAATAGAGACATTTAAATTTTAAGTATTCTAGTTTCAATATTTATTATAAAGCTTCTAACTTGTTTAATAATTTGAATTTTGCAAGTACTTATGTAATTTTCACTCCAAAGCACATATTTGTTCAAGTTTTATTGACACAGTGCTTACTCAAATTACACACTTCATATGTATAATTGCATATATGTTAGAGGGAGCATATTAAAGTTACACTGTTATACACGGGATATTATCGCTGAGGGAACTGCATGGTTACTATTGGGAAACAGCGTTGTCATTCTCTCGTTTTCGTGTGGTCAATCTCCCCTCAAATATAAGACAAGTTTCGCAACGCTGGTAAGCCGATGTTGCCAGTGGCTCCTTCTTACCTCAGTACACTACCTTCAGACAAAACTCATAACCAGGAAATTTGGCAAGAGTTAACCGAGAGAGAGAGAGAGAGAGCGAAGATAAATCTTTTCTTCATAAGATCTGTAGTTCTCTTAGCTATGATATTGGGTGAAATAAATATTTGATCAAATTTGGTCAAAAAAATAATTATTTTATGTTAAGTAGCCTCGCTAGAACTAAGCGAGACAAAAATAATATTTGTATAGTATTATGGTTTTTGAAGTGATAAAATGTTTAATCTAATTTAATTCGGTTTTTAGTTTATATTTAAATAAATAGTTTTTATCAGCCTCCATGTTACGCCACTAACATCACCCCAACTTTATTTCTACCTCAACCCCGCCCAATCCCCGTAACCCACCATCACCCAACACTCCAGTGGTAATCTAGAAAAGAATGGGGAGAGAGGTTAAAGGATAATAAGAGAACAGAGATAACAAGAAATAGGTGGAGTTGGGAACAAAATCCTTTAAAAAAAAAGTTTTTAGACCTTTGTCAGGCAGTTTATCTTATGAGAAAGTTGGCAATGGAGTGATATTAAAACCCGAGGTGACCTCTGCGTGCGTGTGTGTTTTTTTAATATATAATTAGTTGAAATAATCAAAGAAAAAACATTTAATTAAAGTGAAATTGCTTACTGTTACAAAAATACAAAAATAAGTTTCAGGCCATTGTTATAGAGAAAACAGTCTGAAACTCTTCTAGCTAATAAGTATTTAAGAGAAACCAGCCATTATACGAAGATCTGGTTAAAACACTGTTGTTATTATTATTATTAGCACCGCGTCTTACTACCCGTTCGGGTTATACGCACTTACGCTAATGTGTAATGGTAGGGTGATTGTGAGATGAAATGGAGGACCTACAGTTTAACATGGAATCCGAACCACGGTGGAGGCCTGGCATTCCTCACATTCACAAGATATCTTGTCAGAGGTGAAGGAAGGGTTTGTTAATCAGATAAATCTTTTCCGGGACCGAGGATTGAACCCCGGCCGCCAGCACAGAAGTCTGACACCTTACCCCTAGACCACCAGGTCACCTAAAACACTGTTAAAACATAAATAGTTGTATTAAATTTTATGTAAGTTTAACCCATTATTCATATTTTTAAACCACTAGTTTAAGATTTGAAGATCGTTAAGTCAGGCTACAATAATATAAAAATGTTAAAACAGAAAAAAAAAGATTTATTTAAATCCTGATATTCAATTATTTTGCATCCATCCTTTTGGAAAGTTTTTTTTTTAACAAAATGGGAACTCGTTTTCAATTTTAAAGTAATCAATACAATACAAAATATGACTCTTTGTTTTTATAGAAAATTTTAAGTTATGAGACTCTTTTTTTACGTATTTTTTTTCAAGTTTACTTTGACGCAAAGAAGGAAACCATTTGTTCTATCTACCGTATGTATTCTGAGAGGAAATTAGCTTACCTTTCTTTGTTCCACTATGGTGCTACTTACAAGAGATAGCTATAGTGTAAGTGGTTAAAGTAGGGTGGATACAATAATTTAGAATGAACAGATATATAATTATAAAGTTTATATTGATGTGCATATATATATATGTATATATTTATTTTAGAATATTCTTAAAATCATTTAAGCAAAAGCTATTTAGATTTATAAAATTCAAAATAGATATGTTTACTGTGTCCACCTAGAACAAGGCTGATTGAACCATTTTAGTAGACACAGATAATCTTAGGAGTAATTATTTCACGTGGCCATATACATTCGAAGCAGCCAAATGAAATATTGGAAGTTTTCTTCCCAGTCACTATTTACAATATATTATTAATAATATTGAAGACGTCGAATTAAATAAACATTTATATAAGTTTAATATCAACCTCGGTGGTCTTGGGGCTAATTGCTCGCCTCCGGACTCAATGTTTACTGGGTTCAAACCTAGCCGTGTTTGGTGGATTTTTCTTGGGTGATAAAAATCCGTAGCACAACTTCCTTCGGAGGGAAAAGTAAAGCCATCGGTCCCGTGTCAATTGTGACACGCAAAAGAACCCTGTATAGTACGTGAAAATACCTTTCCTGGCAAAATTGGAGAGCTCTTTCTCACTAGCTCATTAGAAGTTCAGTGTGGAAGGAACCGTGGAACTAACACACTTCCTGAACTCCCCTAATATACGGTATTTCTACCAGATGGTGTAGGCATCACTAACCAATCAAAAGAAGGTTGAGTGGGTGCCCAGCGCTAGGTAGATAGAAATCAAATCAAATTCACCTTCGGGTTGTTGACTTAAGAAAAAGAATAAGACAAATATTATATACTTTTACATGAAATAGTCTATGAATAATAACATAAAATATACAAAACTTAAATTCACATAATTATTTTAATTTAGTTTAATTATACTCACTTCTCAAACCAAATTGGAATGTTAAACTCAAAAATGAACTTTTGAAAGTAGAAAGTGTTCTATAATAGAATATATTATCGACCTGTATTTGAACCTTGGACTTATTATTGTTATACCATTGGTTGTACAAACTAAAATGCTCAGTCTTATCTATAATTAAGATATACTTTTCAATTAATTTTTCCAAAACTTTTGGAAACATGATAATGCTAACCCTAGAAATAGAAATATTATTTGTGTATTTAATGAAAATATATTATAAAGAAGTTTCAAAGATCGTTTAATAACATTACTTCGTGTGGTTAATATAAGATAATTCAACTTATTAATAACAAATCAACATTGTATATCTCTAGCAACGCTTCTGTGAGATTTTTCATTCTCAGTCCCCTTTTAATGATATTCTTCAATAAAATTAGGGGTGATCTGGTGGTCTAGGGGTAATGTGTCGGACTTCTGTGCTGGGGATCCAGGGCTCAAACCTCGGTCCCAGCACAGAATTATCTGATTACCAAACCTTTCCTTCACATCTGACAAGACGTGTATTAATCACAACTTTGTGAATGTGGGGAATGCCAGGCCTCCACCGTGGTTCGGATCCCACGTTAAACTGCAGGTCCTCCATTTCATCTCACAATCACCCTGCCATTACACATTAGCGTAAGTGCGTCGAACCCGAACGGGTAGTAAGACGCGCTGCAATTAATAATAATAATTATTATAATTATATTTAAATTAGTTCAACCGCAAATATTTTTGTTGCATACCACATAAAAATATATTTTTTCTGAGAGATGAGACTATACTCTACATACATACGAATTTTTTAATCGATTTGACTTCATTGGAATTCAAAAAACGTAAAAGATTTTTGCCTTGTGTAGTTGTTCGTTGTTCTGTATGGTTTATGGAAACATTATAGAGTTCTCAAATAAATGTAGTATATAAAGTTTTTTTTATTATCTTTATATATTATCAGAATATAATCCTATTGAAATTCATACCGATTCGATAATCTAAGCTGAAAAATTTCTTCGAAAAAGCAACAAATTTGTGTTTGCACTTTTGGTTTTTGCCAAGTATTTGTCTAGTATTTTTCAACAAAGTCATTACTTTAGTTAAACTAGTATTATAACAATTTCAAAATCAAAGGATTCATTTATTATCATCTAATGTGTCCCATTGGTATTTGTAGGACAATTATTGCGAATGGGAACAATATTTAGTGACCCTCAAAATCTGTGGGGCTCATTTCAATTAAAGACTCCATTGTAGATAAAATATTTACGACAATGAAAGTATGAAGCTGTTCCTAAATTGAAATGTCACTAAAAACAAAAATTTTTGAATGTTTTTATTTTTTAGGAGCATCAATGTACATTTTTGGTCACCAAGTATGTTTGCATCCTTTTGGGTTAGAGGCTATTTGCCTGAAAAATTTGAGATTCCTAGGACTTCTGAGCTATGAAATTTTTTCCCAATTTGGTTACTCTTCATTTTTGATATATCACATTTCAGTCCCCGTTCAAACTGTTCACAACTAGTCTAACTCCCACAAGGGGATGATGAATTTTTAAAGCATTCACTATTCCCAGGAATATAAAAGATAAAACCACTAATGCAAAGAAAAATTAATCAGTCCCACATTTTCTAGTTGGATTTGAAACCGGCCTCGTATCTCATAATCTGGACCTTTCGAGTGACGACTTATTTCGAAACTTAATTCACAACTTCCCTGTCTCGAAACACAATCTGGAGAATTATCTTTGAAAATTCATGTGAAACTCGTTCTCCTCAAGATTTATGGTAATGGGCGCCTACATCTCGAGTTAATCTTCATCTCTTGGCACAAACCTGCTTACGTCACACAAAGGGAAACCAGGCAACTTACTTCCTGCTAAGAACGAATTATTGCCGGATTTTGTCTTACGCTATTCATGAGCTGCCTTGAGTTGCTTCTCTACGTCAGATTCAAGAGGCTAAACCTACGTTTATAAACCACCGAAGCACTTTTTTAGTCCTTTTACTAACCCATAGAGAAAATTACTATTAAAATTGTTTACTTATAATCAATTTTTTAAGCTAGAACACTAGCTCTGAATAAATTTTGTTCAACCCAGTTACGCTCCTATTGGAAGCTATTTTGTATTTGTAATTTTTATATTCTAAGGGGACATTATTTAGGCAAGAGACTTGGGTACTCAAACTTAAAAAAATAAATAGTTTGGTTAAACAACTTGCTTACTATATGGCATTAAGAGCTAGAAAGTTAATTGATGAACTAACGAAAATACGTCACCTATCCCTATCTTATGCTAGCTCCATCCAGTCCACCTCATTACACCCTATTTATATCTTGAGATAGTTATATCCAGTCCACCTCATTGCACCCTATCCCTATCTTGAGCTAGTTCTATCCAATCCAACTCATTACACCCTATTTCTATCTTGAGCTAGTTATATCCAGTCCACCACATCACACCCTATCCCTATCTTGAGATAGTTCCATCCAGTCCACCTCATTACACCCTATACCTATCTTGAGCTAGTTCTATCCAGTCCACCTCATTACACCCTATCCCTATCTTGAGCTAGTTCTATCCAGTCCACCTGATTTCACCCTATCCCTATGTTATGCTAGCTCCACCCAGTCCACCTCATTGCGCCCTATCCCTATCTTATGCTAGCTCTACCCAGTCCACCTCATTGCGCCCTATCTCTATCTTGAGCTAGTTCTATCCAGTCCACCTCATCACACCCTGTCTCTTTCAGGTCCATTCTAATGTTATCCTCCTATCTGCGTCCAGGTCTTCCCACTGGTCTCTTCCCACTGGGTTTGACAACCAACATCTTTAACGTGGTTCTAGTTTCTCCCGTTCCCGCTGCATGTGACGTATGTCAACATGAATCATGCGATTCAAAATGTGACGCTGAATCACATTTATCAATTTGCTATACCTTCAATATGGGTGCCATAAATGATCATTATTATTTTTTAACTTTAAACTCAAAATTTAAGCTTTTTTAACTCGTCGCAAAATTCTTGGTACTTTTTTTTGGCTACATTTCATTGTACAACATATCAAAAGATATTAAAAAACTAAACAAATAATACTTGGTTTCTAAGCGTCTATAAGAAGTCTTGGTGCTCTACAATGTAACACACACTGGCAAATATCCACCACACGCCACTGTTAATATATTAAACGGGGTCGTAGGGATTTATAATACATATATTGAAGAGCATCTATAATATTCCTGAAGCACAAGTTTGAATTTAAAATATTTGTAAAAATATAAATAGTTAATAATAATAATAATAATATTTAGCACCGCGTCTTACTACCCGTTCGGGTTATACGCTATAAATAATTAAAAGAACAAATTAAAATTTTATGAGGTGACCTGGCGGTCTAGCGGTAAGGTGTCAGACTTCTATGCTGGCGGCCGGGTTTCAATCCTCGGTCACGGCACAGATTTATCTGATTACCAAACCCTTCCTTCACCTCTGACAAGATATCTTGTGAATGTGAGGAATGCCAGGCCTCCACCGTGGTTCGGATTCCACGTTAAACTGTAGGTCCTCCATTTCATCTCACAATCACCCTACCATCACACATTAGCGTAAGTGCGTATAACCCGAACGGGTAGTAAGACACGGTGCTAATAATAATATTAAAATTAAGAAAGTTCAGTTTATCAAACGACCTCCTCTGTGTTCTATTGGTCAAAGTTTCTGGATACAGATCCAGAGGTCTCGGGGATCGATCCCCAATGCTTCCAAATGTTCTGTGAATCAGTGTGTCTGGAGTGAAGTCAAACTCAAACTCCTGAGGACAGATGAGGAGCCACCTGAACAAAGAAATTGGCTGTTCCGGTCTATAAAACTGAGATTCATGGATGGAGGGCTCGTTGTGCTGGCCATATTACAACCTCTATCCGAGGATTTTGGCACTATCTTCGCCAAAACGCGGCAGGTGTTCGATTGCAGACTGACCTGTTGGAGTTTGTTTTTAGTTAAACTTTATGTGCTGCAAGCATTACCCTGGATTATATTGAGTATGAGTCAGTCATTACTTTGAATAAAACTTATCATGATTCAGTCATTAACTTGAATAAAAGTGATCATGTGTCAATCATTACTATGAATAAAACTGATCATATGTCAGTCATTACTATGAATAAAATCGATAATGTGTCAATCATTACTTCGAATAAAACTGGTAATGGGTCAGTCATTACTTTGAATAAAACGTATATGTCAGTCATTACTTTGAATAAAACTGATAATATGTCAATCATTACTTCGAATAAAACTGGTAATGTGTCAGTCATTACTTTGAATAAAACTAATCATGTGTCAGTCATTAAAACAACATTAAGGAGAAACATATCATAAGCTCTTCTTTTGCCTACCATTTCAGGACTCGTTCTGAGGCACGCCGCCTGCCTAATTTTCTGTTTCAGGCGGACATCTGCCCAGAAGCGATCTGTTCCTACGACTCGGAAGATGAGACGATGGGGCGGCGCAACAAAGTGGCCGGGGACCTGGTGCAACGCAACAAGAAGGGGACCCCACTTTATTCCAAGGAAGATATCAGGGAGCAATACTGCATCACCAGCAAGCAACTAGATGTGTTGGAGCAGGCCCAAGGGGCTAGCGGTCTACCATGTGAGTAGTGACATTATGTCTCTCCAGCTACCATGTGAGTAGTGACATTATGTCTCTCCAGCTACCATGTGAGTAGTGATATGTCTCTCCAGCTACCATGTGAGTAGTGATATGTCTCTGCAGCTACCATGTGAGTAGTGACATGCTGTCTCTCCAGCTACCATGTGAGTAGTGACATGCTGTCTCTCCAGCTACCATGTGAGTAGTGACATTATGTCTCTCCAGCTACCATGTGAGTAGTGACATTATGTCTCTCCAGCTACTATGTGAGTAGTGACATGCTGTATCTCCAGCTACCATGTGAGTATTGACATGCTGTCTCTCTAGCTACCATGTGAGTAGTGACATGCTGTCTCTCCAGCTACCATGTGAGTAGTGACATTATGTCTCTCCAGCTACCATGTGAGTAGTGACATGCTGTCTCTCCAGCTACTATGTTAGGGTGTCATCCTATAAAGCGCGTGGAATTTAGGAGAGACAATTAATGATAGGTAAACTTTCTCTTCAGAGAAAATATTTGTATAGTGAAAATTGTCTTATTAGATGATATGATGAGCTCAAAAGGGTGTGACTTTACTTTTCTGTATATATATATATATACTGATCCTAAGAGTACATATGTTGTTTTTAATTTAGTTCATACTCTAATAATATTTACTCATAATATAAATACAATAGAATTTCGATTATTTTACCCAAACTGTACCAAAAGTTGGTTAGATTACCTAAATGTCAGATAATACAAAAACTGGGGTTGACGATAGTGAGACAAATCGAAATTAAACCTAAATGCAAATCAAATTTATTAGTTATTATTCTTGCGTATAAATTTTGCAATTAATTACAGAATCATTATGTGTTTCATGAAAACTAAACAATTGATTTTAAATTATTTAACTATCACATTTATAATTTCAAATGCAAAACTCACTGTTTAAAACAGTGTTTAAGTTTGAATATTAATTCCCAGCCTTGCTTTTCTTCCTAGCTTCAAGGTCACGCCATCGTATTAAATAACATTATACGAATAGCAATGTACAGCATGCGCTGACAATAATTTGATTAACACGTTATATGGACATTTCGGATGATACGGGATTTCGGATAACCTAAGTTTGGAGAGTCGGGACTCTATAGTGCCTCGAGATAATATATAATATTGCGCGTTTGGGCTACATCACTCGTAGCCCAATGGTGTACATATTAGCCGGTACCGTTGTCCAGGGGATGCCCGAATGTACTAATCGTACATCCTTTCCATGGAGGCTCTTTCCATGTCCCGATAAGATGAGGTGATGGTGATAGTGAGTATGAGGGTAATAGTGAGTATGAGGGTGATAGTGAGTATGAGGGTGATAGTGAGTATGAGGGTGATAGTGAGTATGAGGGTGATAGTGAGTATGAGGGTGATAGTGAGTATGAGGGTGATAGTGAGTATGAGGGTGATAGTGAGTATGAGGGTGATAGTGAGTATGAGGGTGATAGTGAGTATGAGGGTGATAGTGAGTATGAGGGTGATAGTGAGTATGAGGGTGATAGTGAGTATGAGGGTGATAGTGAGTATGAGGGTGATAGTGAGTATGAGGGTGATAGTGAGTATGAGGGTGATAGTGAGTATGAGGGTGATAGTGAGTATGAGGGTGATAGTGAGTATGAGGGTGATAGTGAGTATGAGGGTGATAGTGAGTATGAGGGTGATAGTGAGTATGAGGGTGATAGTGAGTATGAGGGTGATAGTGAGTATGAGGGTGATAGTGAGTATGAGGGTGATAGTGAGTATGAGGGTGATAGTGAGTATGAGGGTGATAGTGAGTATGAGGGTGATAGTGAGTATGAGGGTGATAGTGAGTATGAGGGTGATAGTGAGTATGAGGGTGATAGTGAGTATGAGGGTGATAGTGAGTATGAGGGTGATAGTGAGTATGAGGGTGATAGTGAGTATGAGGGTGATAGTGAGTATGAGGGTGATAGTGAGTATGAGGGTGATAGTGAGTATGAGGGTTATAGTGAGTATGAGAGTTATAGTGAGTATGAGAGTTATAGTGAGTATGAGAGTTATAGTGAGTATGAGAGTTATAGTGAGTATGAGAGTTATAGTGAGTATGAGAGTTATAGTGAGTATGAAGGTGATAGTGAGGGTTTGGAACAAGTGGAAACACTTATACCTAAGACTTAATTAACAAAACCCTGGTGATCGTTGAGGTAATTCCTCTTCCGTGAAGAATACTCGATATACCAGCTGGGAATCGAAGCTCGTAGCCAGGGGCAATGACCACTACACCACGGGGACGGTTTACCTCGAAATGAAATTCGTGATTTGAATTATATTCATTAAAATTAAAAACAGTTTATTTATTTTTCAAACTCTTAACCATTAATTCTATTTCTGGTAAATGTGTTCGTATTATTTTAACTTTTTATAAAAAAAATTGCAAACTTTTTTTAATTTTTTTTTTTCAAAATTTAACTCTTTACATGAGTTCTCTTTCCATCCTTCACCCCTACTACCCCTCATTCCAGGAGAGCTCTTGCCGTTCCCGACACTCCTTGCTGTCTGTGTGCGTGCGCCGGAAAGTCCCAAGCGACGAGAACCTCCACGAGCTGTATCGCCGCCCCCCCATCCCCCGGTGGCCGCGATACCTCCCGCCGCCAGAGTTCTATAGGGAGGACTTGGAGTGCTCCTACTTCCGACGCCGCCCCCACGCCTTCTGCAACCCGGCGCATGACCCCAAGAGGTACACGTGGCTGCCAGAGGACGAGGAGTGTACGAGAATGGTGAGGGGGGAGACAGTTAATTTGTTGTTGTTGTTGTTGTTGTATTTTAAGAAACCCACACCGATGGGCATCTGGATTAAGATGTAACAGTCTTTTATAATCTTACTATTATTATTAGCACCGCGTCTTACTACCCGTTCGGGTTATACGCTCTTACGCTAATGTGTAATGGGTAGGGTTATTGTGAGATTAAATGGAGGACCTAAAGTTTAACGTGGGATCCGAACCATGGTGGAGGCCTGGGGTTCCCCACATTCACAAGTTGTGATTAATACACGTCTTGTCAGAGGTGAAAGAAGGGTTTGGTAATCAGATAAAGCTGTGCCGGGACCGGGTATTAAGCCCCGGGTCCCCAGATCATAAGTCTGACACCTTACCCCTAGACTGTTAGGCCACCCTCTTGAATATCCAAATCAGGAATTGCATAATCCTACCAGAACTTTTTCTCTTCATTTTACAAGTTTGTGTAGGAAAGGGATAACGTAGGAGATGCATGTTATAACTCCGTCAGTAAGTTATCATCTCGCCTACTTTCAAGGAATGTAAGTCTCAGAATATACGAAACAATAATGTCATCGGTTGTTCTGTATGGGTGTGAAACTTTCTCTCTTACCTTACATGACGAAAGCCGATTAAAGGCGATCTAAAACTATATGCTTAGGTAAGTATTTGGTCCATAGAGGGATGAGTCTACTAGGGAGTGTAGAAGGTTACATAAGTATTAGTTTCATAAAGTGTAATCTTAACAAGACAGTGCTAGAGTAATCAGGTCTCATGAAATACGGTGGACAAGAGATAAAGTGTGAATGGTAGGTTCAGGGCCTAGTTAAGGGTACTGACTGGCAAACCCAATCGAAAGAGTTCAGTGGAAAAACCTAGAAGCATATGAAAGGATAACATTATAATGGACCTGAAAAACATAAGGTGTATGGAGGTATATTGGATAGAACTAGCTCAAGAGAGAGAGAGAGATAGCGTCTAGTGAGGTGGACTGGATAGATCTAGCTCAAGATAGGGATAGCGTGTAGTGAGGTAGACTGGATAAAATTATCTCAAGATAGTGATAGCGTGTAGTGAGGTGGACTGGATATAACTAGCTCAAGATAGAAATAGGGTGTAATGAGGTGGACTGGATAGAACTATCTCAAGATAGGGATAGCGTGTAGTGAGGTGGACTGGATAGAACTAGCTCAAGATAGGGATAGCGTGTAGTGAGGTGGACTGGATAGAACTAGCTCAAGTTAGGGATAGCGTGTAGTGAGGTGGACTGGATAGAACTAGCTCAAGATAGGGATAGGGTGTAATGAGGTGGACTGGATAGAACTATCTCAAGATAGGGATAGCGTTTAGTGAGGTGAACTGTATAGAACTAGCTCAAGAGAGAGAGATAGCGTCTAGTGAGGTTTACTGGATAGAACTAGCTCAAGATAGAGATAGGGTGTAGTGATGTGGACTGGATAGAACTAACTCAAGATAGAGACTGGGTGTAATGAGCTAGACTAGATAGAACTAGCTCAAGATAGAGATAGGGTGTAGTGAGGTGGACTGGATATAACTAACTCAAGATAGAGATAGGGTGTAATGAGGTGGACTGGATAGAACTAGGTCAAGATAGGGATAGGGTCTAATGAGGTGTACTGGAAAGAACTAACTCAAGATAGAGATAGGGTGTAATGAGGTGGACTGGATAGAACTACCTCAAAAGAGATATAGCGTGTAGTGAGGTGTACTTAATAAATCTGGTTCAAGATAGAGATAGGGATTAATGAGGTGGACTGGATAGAACTAGGTCAAGATAGGGATAGCGTGTATTGAGGTGGACTGGATAAAACTATCTCAAGATAGGTATAGGGTCTAATGAGGTGTACTGGATAGAACTAACTTAAGATAGAGATAGGGTGTAATGAGGTGGAATGGATAGAACTAGGTCAAGATAGGGATAGGGTCTAATGAGGTGTACTGGATAGAACTAACTCAAGATAGAGATAGGGTGTAATGAGGTGGACTGGATAGAACTAACTCAAGATAGAGATAGGGTGTAATGAGGTGGACTGGATAGAACTAACTCAAGATAGAGATAGGGTGTAATGAGGTGGACTGGATAGAACTACCTCAAAAGAGATATAGCGTGTAATGAGGTGTACTTAATAAATCTGGTTCAAGATAGAGATAGGGATTAATGAGGTGGACTGGATGGAACTACCTCAAAAGAGATATAGCGTGTAATGAGGTGTACTTAATAAATCGGGTTCAAGATAGAGATAGGGAGTAATGAGGTGGACTGGATGGAACTAGCTCAAAATAAGGGTAAATGGAGTACTCTTGTTAAGTACTGCAATAAACTTTCGAGTTCCTAATGTCATCGTGTAAGTAAGAAAATTAATCTAAATCTAACTAACAAGGCAATCAAAGATTTTTGTCATAAAAACTTAAAAAATCAACTTACCTTATTTTGCCATTTCATCCATCCCCGCTTGTGTGTGAATATACCTATATATTAAATGATTGCCCTAATTGGGATAAAGGCTCCTTTTATAGAATCCAATGAAGTTCTTAGTTCAGCTCACTGAGAATAGAACGCCAGGCCTTTCCGAATCTTAGTCCGCTAATCTATCCGTGCATCCAATTTTCTCGGTGCACTCTACTACTCTTTATCTATGTACTGCGCATACTTAGAACAAATTTGGAAAAATTCCTTTCAACAATGACTTTGGAGGTTATATGACGTAATCGATTTTCAATATCCTTTTTTTAAATTAAATGTGTAGCCTAAACCAAAGATGAGGTGAACAATTTCAATTTAAAAAATATTAAATGAGAAAAACTCAATTTTATAAAATGACCATTTATATCGGCAGCCATTTCTTTAGTAATTCTACAAAACATATTTAAATGTTTTCTTTCGTTCTTAAATAAAAGCACTCGATTAAAGAATTATTATTTAATGTTTACAAAAGTGCATTATTTAAGGGTCATTTTTTGTAATAGATTAACTTTTTCGAATGAATGATTGAGACCCTTAATACAAGGTCCCAGGGGCAATAAAAAAGTGTTTTAAGTCTCTAAAAAAAATACTTGGGTTGTAGATTCGCAAAAAATTTACTAAATATCTGTACTTACACTAGGCGTTAATAATAACCATAGACAAAGAAAGTGTGTCTGTTAAAACTTGAGGTATCTAACGTTAACTTTACGAGCTGACTGATTATATCAGGACACAAGAATTTCTATGTGTGAGAGCGAATGGGCTCTTTTACGTGCCACAAACGACATGGGACCAACAGCTTTACTTCCCCTTCAAAGGAAGTTGTGCAACGGATTTTTATCGCTCAAGAAAATTTTATCGACCGAGGCTGGGTCTTAACCCACGAGCATCGGATCCTGAGGCAAGCACTTTAACTCAAGGCTAGCAAGGTTGACTTCACCAATGATAATTCTTTCGACCATGCCAGGAGTCGAACGCGAGACAGTTAGCTCGTTGTGGAGACATACTACCGACTGAGCTAAGTGTTGGATAATAATACTAATACTATTATCACCGCGTCTTACTACCCGTTCGGTTTATACGCTTTTTAAGTACTAATTACGCTAATGGATTAGGAATTGGGAAGGTTGAAATAGAGGAAGTGAACCCGCATTTGCGTGGATGGAGCGTGGAAAACCATTTAGGGAAAACCACTCTCAGTTCACCCGGCCGAGGTTCGAACCTCGATCTCCCCGTCCTCAGCAGTCGAGCTCAACACGACTAGCGCGTTAGCCAACTACGCCACCGAGGCGGGTTAAGTGTTGGACTAGTGATACAGTTATCTTGGGCGATTCCTCTTCTGATTATCTCGTTAAGATATTTCAAATATTCTTTGGGGGGGGAATGACATGGACTCTTGTTTCAGGAGAGACCTCGGCCCATCCGTCCACCGGACCATGAAGATTCCCACAGCGACTACGAAGGTAGCGTCGTCAACCACCGCTCCTGTCCGGCGTCGTCTTCGTCGTCGTCCTCGGCGCGGGGGGGCCATTACATGAGCTACAGCTCCGAGTACCTGGCGTGCCCTGCCCTCCACGCACCAAGCACGTCAGTTTCGCCAGATCGCACACCCTCACCTCTTTCGACGACGCCGTGGTGGGTATCAGCGCCACTTCCGGAAGCAAGGTGCGTGTCATCGCGAACTAATTTTGATTGGTATGTGGCTTAATTTTGGACAGTTACAGTTTTAATAAACTCTGCTGGTCCTGAGAAAGATTTCACTACATGACACTGTTCGAATAAATGTTGTAAAAATGTAGTCACGTGGCGTGGAGTAATTTTAGGATAGGCTAATCTTTTTAAAACTATACTGGTAATACCCACTTCGGTGGTTAAATGGTCCAAGGTGGTGGTTCCCAACTGGGAAGTCTTGAAACAATTAGGAAATAACGTTAAATATCATATAAGAATTGAAGACATCTATTTTAATGCCTTTTAAAAAGCAAGATGTATTTTTCTTGTGGTGTTGGCAACAATGTCTACCAGCTGTAATTAATATATTAGATGACCAGCCAAAGGTACAGTTAGAAGCTCATGTTCATTCATGCATGTGTTTATTTTCAAGCCCGTGAGCCTCTGGATTCACCCACCAATAATAATTATTCTCTCCACCCCTCCCCTTATATACCATTGCGGACATGCAAATTTCCATTTCTTGATACTTATAAAAAATAAACAGTGGTGTCGATTTGAAGTGGAAAGTAATATGCTATGTGTACTGTCAAAATATCAATCCTAATATTCAAGAATTGATAAAAAAATTAAAGCTTTAATTTTCAGTCATTTTTGTTGTTGCCCCACAACTATGCCAGTATTAAATTAATTTTTGTATAAAATAAAAAAGTGGCTATAAAATAAAACTTGTTTAAGCTTTCTTAATTATCATCTCAAATAATAGGTGGGGGAATGGGAGGGTGCCATGGGAACTTGATTATCTACCAAGGGGGTGTTAGCTGAAAAAAATCGTATAGCCCGAACGGGTAGTAAGACACGGTGCTAAAATAAATAAAAAAAGGTTGGGAACCACTCTAAGGTGCCAATCTCACAATAGACAGTGCCAATGACAAGGAGATCAAGGTTCAAATCCCAGACGGGTGAATTGAGTATGATTTTCCACTATCCTTTCACATTAATTTGGTGGCACTTCTTCTTAACAGATTAGCATAATTAGTACATATGCATGCATACAACCCGAACGGGTAGTAAGACGTGATGTTAAAAAATAGCTAACTAACGTGGTGAAATATTTTTATTTATAATGTCATCTGAAGCCTTAGCTCGGTCGATAGTGTGTCTGTCTACTGATCCAATCGTCCCGGTTTCGATTCTTGATATAGCCGAAAATTTTTATCAGTGAGTTTTCCCTTTCACAGAGAGAAATTGATAGGCAAAGACCAGGGGTTGTGTATGTTCTAGATTTAAGTTGGTTTATAATTTGAGGAACACTATTTCTCACATCATGTAACCCCCCCAAGGAACATGTCCTCACGTGTAAACCTCCATTAAATAAATAACAATATATATGGGACTGACTCTTTATATCTCTAGTGATATTACCAAATATTTGACAAAAGGGGGGGGTGTTTTATGGTGACCGTATTACTTGACAATAAACGGATGAACGAACTGCGTTTCATTCCGTCCCGCAGGTGCTGGTCGCAAGAAGTCAGGAACGTCTCATCGACGGCAAAAAGGTGGCGATAGAAACCCCACCAGGTGACAGGAGACAGCAGCATAGCGTCAACGACTCGCCCAAGATTGTCCTAGTGGGTGAGTTGTGCCCTTGCGTCTCTCAGACTCGATGGGAACATAGCGAAACATTTGTTATTATTACTATTAGTGGTCAAGTCAGAAAGAGTAGGCCTATACGTAATGTTACTCCTTCTGTTTGTCTCTTTCCTTTCTGACACACTTCGGTTCCCACGTGGTCTAACACACTACTCTCGCACTAGACTAGACTAGACTAGACTAGACTGCCAATGACGGGGATATCGAAGTTCGAATCTAGGTTGAGTGTAATGAGGGTAGTTTTAACTAAATGGTTTTCCACTCTGCCTCCATGCAAATATACCTCCTAAAAATATAACCTTACTATTACCTAAAGCCACTAGCTTAATTATAACCTAAATAGGTAGTAAAACGCGGCACTAAAAAAAATCCCTTTCTAATTCACATTTTGTTGTTTCAGTCCCACCTCATGTCAGGTAGGAGGCGATTTACTTGGCTAGGCTTCACTCGGGTCAGTTCGGGTCAGGTCGGGTTCTGTCGGCTTAGCTCGACCTCTCTCGAGGCATCTCGAATGTGATCAACTTATCTCAGACTCACTCGGGTCGGCTCGGGTGATCTTGACCTAGCTCGGCCTCACTCGAGTCAGCTCGAGTGTGATCAACTTATCCCAGCCTCTATCGGGTCGGCTCGGGTGCTGTCGACTTATCTCGGCTTCCCTCGAGTCAGCTCGAGTGTGATCGACTTATCCCAGCCTCTATCGGGTCTGCTCGGGTGCTGTCGACTTTGCTCGGCTTCCCTCGAGGTAGCTAGAATGTGATCGACTTATCTCAGACTCACTCGGGTCGGCTCGGGTGATCTTGACCTAGCTCGGCCTCACTCGAGTCAGCTCGAGTGTGATCGACTTATCCCAGCCTCTATCGGGTCTGCTCGGGTGCTGTCGACTTAGCTCGGCTTCCCTCGAGGTAGCTAGAATGTGATCGACTTATCTCAGACTCACTCGGGTCGGCTCGGGTGATCTTGACCTAGCTCGGCCTCACTCGAGTCAGCTCGAGTGTGATCGACTTATCCCAGCCTCTATCGGGTCTGCTCGGGTGCNTTTTTTTTTGTTTTTTTGTTGGTTTTTTTTTAGGCATGAGATTTTATTCAGACTTAACTAAGTTAGCCAAGGTTCGGATTCGATGTTAAACTGAAAATTATGAGTTCGCACAAGATTAACGTTAGTGATCAATTAAGATCGTGATTCTTTCCGATAACGCCTCGGGAGGGCTGTATGCCATCAATTAGTGCAATGACAATCATGTTATGATGGATTAAAGCGGTGAACTATTATTGATTTTAAATACGTTTGTAACCACATTTAATGTCATATTCTTTAAATTAAAACTGTAACACATAATAAAATATTTGTTGAGATTTACCTTGGGCATTGGATGCCTTCTAGATAGTTCAGTGGTAAAAGCATTGTCGTAAGCAGTACGTATGAACCTAAACCACAGTGACGTCACCCGGGATATATGCCTCCACTTGCGTTGTGTGTCTACCTCTCAATGAGATCATTGACCCTGCCGTAATCATGTTCAATCCTATCCGGTCATTGACCCTACGTTTAAATCCAACTCCTTTGGCTTCATTTGACTATGGCTCTAAACCCTAAGGGGCGAGGAAATTTTTTTGTTGATGAGGAATTAAGTTTGGTTCCTCACTCATTGGAAGATAGGCTGACATTGCAGGGTGGTTCATTGTGAGTTCTTTTTTCATTTGGGTGACCTGGCGGTCTAGGGGTAAGGTGTCAGACTTCTGTGCTGGTGGCCAGGGTTCGATCCTCGGTCCCGGCAAAGATTTATCTGATTACCAAACCCTTTCTTCACCTTTGACAAGACATCTTGTGAATGTGAGGAATGCCAGGCCTCCACCGTGGTTCGGATTCCACTTTAAACTGTAGGTATTCCATTTCATCTCACAATCACTCCTACCATTACACATTAGCGTAAGTGCGTATAACCCGAACGGGTAGTAAGACGCGGTGCTAATAATAATAATAATAATAATTTTTCATTTAGGGTGGTTCTTTGTGAGTCGTCCTTTAATTAGGGTGGTTCTTTATGAACCCTAATTTATTTGGGTGGATAGATGTGAGTCCTTCTTTATTTGGGGTGGTTCGTTGTGAGTCCTCCTTTATTTGGATTGACTCGTTGCGAGTTCTCCTTTATTTGGATTGACTCGTTGCGAGTCCTCCTTTATTTGGAGTGGTTCGTTGTGTGTCCTCCTGTATTTGTAGTAGTTCGTTGTGAGTCCTACTGTATTTAGAGTGGTTCATTGTGAGTCCTCCTTTATTTGGGGTGGTTTTTAGTGGGCCCTCCTTTAATTGGGGGGTTCATGTGAACCCTTCTTACCCAACATCCTTTAGAGTTGAGAGACTGCAAAGATGTCTTTCACTTCAACCGGAAGCTTCTCTGCTGACGTCAAGGGTTGAAGTGAGGTCTAAGTATGTCGCTTGCATCAAGGCATCTGACGTCACTGGGGTGTAGGGTCGTACATACTACTGGCGTAATAAGCTAAAAGTTCTGGGTTTGGTTCCCTTGTTCAGGTGTCATTTTTCAATCTAAATGAATATGATATTTATCATGCGTCTATAGCCGTACTCAATAGCTGTAGTAGCGTGGCTATTTAACCCTAATTGTTAGTAGAATTTCAAAAAAATACTGGTCTTAGGTAGCGTTGACATACCATTCATTTTTAAGCCAGTTTTGTTACCCTGGCAACACTCCACGCCAGGACACTGGAAACAGGACATATAGAGCATCAGAATACAAAATGAGGAAGGGATGGATTTTAAAGACTTAATTGAAGAAGGAATTGTTAAATATGTAAAGGAGTGTGGAAAATATCTTGGTAAATGGAAGTTCATTAAAAACAATGGCTTAGCCTTTCCAAGTGAGAGCAAATGAACAAGGAGATGGAGTTAAATATTTAACTGTCGGAAATGTTTCAGAGAAGCTAAAACGAGCCCCCATGAAGACTCAAGCCACTCAGACTGAAGTATGCCTAGGCCGCAAACCTCTGGCGCCTAACTACCTATCCCTCAGCCCTCGCACCATTCATAGGGTGAGTAATATTATATATCACACTCACTTTACTTTCTACTTTTCTTAAATGTTTAGCATATTTCTTGTGTGGAGGCTTACTTTGTTCAGATAACGTCTAGACCTTTTGAAAACCAAACATCGTCTTGTAAACCACCCTCATGTGTGTATGTGTGTGTTTAATGTGTGTATGTATGTAATGTGTGTTATGGGTGTATTATGTGTGTTATGTGTGTGTATGTATATACATGTGTTAGTACTATGTGTGTGTAATGTGAGTATGTTGTTTGGGGTCTGTATATATATATATAATGTGTGTAGCGTGCGTATGTGCGTGTAGTGTAAGTATATATATATATATATATAATGTGTGCTCTGTGTGTTTAATGTATGTATGTATGTATATATGTATGTATGTGTAATGTATGTTGTGTAGAATCTGTATGTATATATAATTTGTGTAACGTGCGTATGTGGGTGTATTGTACGTATATATGTAACGTGTGCTGTGTGTGTTTAATGTGTGTACGTATGTATGTATGTATGTATGTATATATATATGTGTGTGTTATTACTATGTGTGTACATATATATATATATATATGTGTAATTTGAGTTTGTGTACATATACATGTGTTAGTACCATATGTGTGTATGTACTGCAAATATGCGTGTACATACAAATGTTTTAAATATATATATATATATGTTTGTGTAATATGTGTATGGGTATGTAAATGTTTGTATTTATATATAATGTGTGTTATGTGTGTATGTAATTGTAAAGCGTGTATGTTTGTAATGTGCACATGTGTGTATATACATAAGTTTTATATGTGTGTGTAATGTGTGCGTGTGTGCAATGTGTATAAATACATATGTTTTAAATGTGTGTACGTATATGCGTGTTTATGTGTGTATGTACAGATGATTTAAGTAGCCTATGTCTATGTGTAAAATGTGTGTTTGTGTGTATATAAAAAAACTACAACCACACACGCACTGGTGTACATGTGGAATGTGTATCAGTCTCATATAGGTGTATTTGACGATGCCGGTGATGTTTGAGTTCGAATCACAGTAGGGTGTACTGTGGAAGATTTCTCCCACTTTCCATCCACGAAGATGCTGGTTCATTTCATCACGATTCTAACTTCTCATCCTAAACCATTTAGAGAAATTAAATGCGTATAGCACATAGAAGTGAGATGTGTCCGGGAGTCCACATGGGTGGGCACGCAGTCTAAATGTCAAGCTCGTCTACTCTGGTTTGTTGTAGATGGGAAAGTCAGGGTTCTAATACTGGTTTAGTGTACTGAGGGTGTTTATCACTAAAAATATTTCTCATTTTACATCAACGCAAATTTGGGTACACTTCCTCTAACACTCTGCCTTCTCCATCTCTACTTTATAAACGTTGGCTAATTAATGTATGTATATATTTAAATATAAGCATATACATACTTACATGTATATATATAAATATATATATATATAAATTATCATTATATAGCCAACTATCTATCGCGTGAAGAAAATTTAATAACTTGAACGGAAAACATTGATAATTTTCTTTAAGAAAACACCTCCACATACTTTTGGGAAGTAATAAAAAAAACTATGTGGTTGGCTTTATACTTTCCCCAATTTTTTTTTTATTTTGAGAATGGTAGGTTATTTTATATATATATATATATATATATATATAAACCTCGTGTAAATAATATCACCGGGTGAATCCAAGCGAAAGAAAGAAAGGATCTATCATAATTCATTTTTAGGGTCTATTCGTGTCACAGCCATTTCGAAAATAAGAAAAAAAAATTCTATACTTGATATTTGTTGGTCCAGTGGAGCGTTAGATGACTATAAGGGTCTTGTAAATGGTCGAGATTTTGATTCGGAAATATTCTGTCTCGAATCACACTTATGGTACACACTTGGTGTGGAAATATGGGGGAAAAAAGGAATGATTTCAAATTCACCAGAAGTGCATCTTTAGCTACGCTTTCATACGCTAATTACTTATGATTGTAATATAAAAAAACTCTGTAGGGATTTAATTATGAGGCTTATAATTGAAGTTGTTAGCTATTGTGGCATACATTTTAGTTATGAGTCAAACTCGCTTTGCTCGTTGGGGGCTACGCCCCCAAACCCCCAGTCCGTTTTCTTTGCAAGTCGATGTAAACTTATGTAATTCCAGAGCCGTTTTTTTAATAGGTCTTTAACCACAAGAGACCTCCAAATAATGGTCCGCACTGACTTTAAAGTGGATCCACCATTTTGAATTGGTTTTCAGGGGTTATAGATAAAAAAAATTAGATTTTTGTAATTTTCCCGTCGGTTACAGGCTAAAAGCTATAAGTTTGCCAAATTTCAAGTTTATAGGTCATCTGGAAGTGGGTAAACATTAATGCTAGTGAGTGAGTCAGCCATGTGGCTTGATAGTAGTATAATTGTGCTATTTTCATGTATTAATATGGCAAGTGATACTTTCCTTATTCCTTTTTACCACTTGGTGTAGACTTATAGCATGAAATATAAATGTAGATACGTACTTACTTACTTACTTACTTACTCTATGCCACAAGGGAACTTGAAAGTCCATTGCCGCATTTACAAAATTACCCCATCTATCCCAAACTTGAGCTAGTTATACCCAGACCACCTCATTACACCCTATCTCTATCTTGAGCTAGTTCTTCTATCCAGTCAAATCTCATTACACCCTATCTCTATCATGAGCTAGTTCCATCAAGTCCACCTCATTACACCCTATCTTTATCTTGAGCTAGCTCTATCCAGTCCACCTCATTACACCCTATCTCTATCATGAGCTAGTTCCATCCAGTCCACCTCATTACACCCTATCATTAGCTAGTTCTATCCAGTCCACCTCATTACACCCTATCTCTTTCAGGTCCATTCTAATGTTATCCTCCCATCTGTGTGTAGGTCTTTCTAATGGTCTGTTCCCTTTGGGTTTTTGCCAGTCAATACCCTGAACAAGGTGTATAATCTAGGGGTTAAGGAAAAGAAGGGTAAATATATTAAACACTTGTGTGACTATCCTAAGAATATTGACTTGTTTGACCCGGAAATGAACCAAAGAACACTTAAAACGTTAATTATTTTAAAAAGTAGTGTAAAGTTACTTCGACTTAAGGTAATACCATTTCAATTGTTGGTAGCCAAAATATTTAATAGTTTTTTATTATTATTACTTTCACCGTATCCTACTACCCATTTGTGCTATACGCCTATGTACTAATTACGCTAATATTTTAGGGATAAGTAAGGTGGAATTTATATGAAGTGTACTCGCATTTGCGTGGAGGGGGAGTGGAAAACCATTTAGGAAAAATCACCCCAATACACCCGACTGGTATTGGACTTCTATCTCCTTGTCTTTAGCAGTCTAGTCTAGTACGAGAGTGACGTTTTAGACCATGTAGCCACCAAACAGGGTAATTTAATAATTATAGAATGTATGAATATAAGGCAGTTGCTTATAAAGGAATTAAACTGCGTAAAATAATAATAAATACTATTTATCTACATTTACTAACTTTCACTATTATTATTATTATTATTATGTGTTCTGTCTTACGACAGGTCCACTTTCACTACTTAGTTAAAACTATAACTACAAATTAATAATTCCTTGATGGACCCCCAGCAGCATCGAGCCCGCGGACCACCACTTGGGAGACGCCGGATTGACCTATAAATAATTGTGCCTCGCCACAGGTACGAATGGTGTCCCAGGGGGCGCAGACCAACGGCGGCATCAACAACTCACGCCGCCTCATGAAGAGTTATTCGGAGGCTGGTGAGGGGAGGTTCGGCGCCGCCCCTTGCCCCACGGGGGGCTCCGTCTATCAGATGAAATGTTCAACTAAATCTGGTGTCTTCAACCTTTTAAGTTCTAAGAGTCTAGTAATTTGCCAGTTCAAGATAAATTAGTATAAAAACATTATAATTTTCCTTACGAATAAAGCAAATGAATAGTTAATAAAATAACTTAAAATAAGTAATTATTTTATTATATAAAATATAAATCTCTATCAGTCTTTTTTTCTCTTGAAATAATTTTATATTTTTCATGAACCGGCGGGCCGCAAAAAAAAATGTTATGGCAGGCCGCAAGAGACCTGCAAACCACAGTTTGAATACCCCTGAATTAAACCCTATCTACAGTAAGGATTGAGGAGTTCAAGGATTTAGGTATAGCTAGAGCCTTAGGATACGAGGATTCAACGTGTTGAAGGCTCCACCAATTCTAAGGTTTAGATCCTTCTTTAAGCCCAAAAATAGGTTTTGCTTTTAAATTGAATTTATTCAAAACACATTTGATACCAAACTAAACTCCCCTTTGATCTCACGTTAGGGTACATAGTCACTACAGTAGCCCCATGGCTTTTTTGGTGCTGACTCACAGTTCACAACTGACTTCAGACAGTCAATATTTAGGTATATACCTAAATTTTAACTGTCAGAAGTGACAGCTGCCAAACACATGTTTTTGCAGATCATATGGTTCGGCGTAGGGATACATAATTTGTTCTGATAACTTTTCAAAACTGTGAGCTGTCAGTCAGCACCAAAGAAGCCATGGGACTACTGTAACTGTCACGCAGGTTGAACTTTCTCCTCACCCCTACCACCTGGCGTTACGACAAACAGCTCATTGTCTCTTCTTGCAGATCTCCCTTCCTGGTGACGACACCTCCAGAGAGTCTGGGCTCTCCCCTACACATATCTTCCTCGTCGGCAACCCTCGCGTCCACCACGGACACTCTCAAGACCACGACGCCCGAATCTAGCGGCAGGTCCAAGTCAGGTAGCGACTTAACGCCAAACACACTCTTCTCTCTCTCTCTCTCTCTCTCTCTCTCTCTTGAGAGCGTTTCATTAAGTTTTAGGAGCGGTGCTCTTACCTCCATCGCGTCTGACTACTTGTTCAGGTCATACGTATATGTACTAATTACACTAATGAGTGAGAGACACCTCTAGTTTCGTGTTGAGTTAAACTGCTGAGGACGGGAATGTTGAGGTTCTAATCTTGCTCGGGTGAGCTGGGGATTGTTTTTCCTAAATGTTTTACACTCTCCCTCCACGCAAATGCTGGTTCACTTTCTCTGTAATCAACCTTCCCGTTTCTTAACTTAATTAGTACTTAGGCGTATAACCCGAACGAGTAGTAAAATGCTGTGCTAAATAAATAAATACAATTTTAAAAAATACACTAATGAGTTAGAGGTGAGGGAGGTTGTACGCACATTTGCGTGAAGGAAGAGTGGAAAAACCATTTTGGAAAAAATCACCCTCAACACACCCGAATGTGATTCTAACCCTTATCTCCCTGTCATCGGCAGTCTAGTCTCTTACGTGAGTGACGTCTTAGAACATGTGACCACCGATGCAGCTTTTTGATTGGTTGCACGTGCTTCTCGTCTTACTTCACCTTAATTTTCATAGGAAGGGCCTTCCTTATCTGAGAGCTAGAAAACCTACTAGATCTATTTTAGCGTATTCATACGTCAAGTCACGTGATCTGCAGCCATCACTTTTTACATACATTAACAATATCTATGAAATAGAATTAATAATTGTGTAGGATATTTTTAATTTTGTATTTAAAAAAAAATTGGGTTTGCATTTTCTAAAAGGCCCTTAGTCTGAAAATTGGATTGTACACAAGTTCGGACCACCCCTGGACATTTTTGCTGTTGTCGTCGAGTCTTACTACTCGTTCGGGGTTATACGAATAAGTACTCTTTTCAAAAATATGTTAGGAAGAAGGAACGTTGAATTTAGAAGAAAAGTATCCTCATTTGTTTGGAAGTAGAGACCATTTAGGAAAGAGATGCCCTCGGTATAACCTACCGGAATTTGAAGTTTGATCTCCACGTCATTGCCTGACCAGTCTATTGAAAGAGCATCGCCTTTAGACCGCTCTACCACTGAAGAGGGTACACGGATAGTGACATTGAGCTAACCATTTCGCTTGCCGGTCAGACGTTTTTTGGATGTGGTCAGTGGGGGTTGAACCAAACCGATATAACCATTTGGTTAGTAGGGTGCAAGTTAGAAGAGGTATTCATGAATGAATATTCTGCCACTAACCCCTTCCCTCTTAGGTAAAAGCAAGACCTACAAAGAAATCTTCATCGACTTCGAACCTCAGTGCAGTGAACGACGAACCAAGAAACGGACGCTGCAGAAGACACTGTCTGAGGGCGAGATCCTGATAGACCGGCGGCGGGTCTACGGCGTGATGGACTCTGACCTGAACGACGCCTCTCCGATGCTGGCGTCGGTGAGTCAGGAGGGTCTCTCCGACGACAACTACCAGTACTACCCTCGCGAGGACGTCTTCCTAGAACCTCTGGAGAAGAGGTCCGCCTCTCTGTTCTCGTCGACGCCCGCGGACCTCGCCGTGTCCTCCAACATGTTGCTCGAGGATCTGCAAGAGGACGAGTTCCACGAGAACTTTATCTACAGACAGGATCTCGTCGAGTTCAGGTACGTTACCGATTTAAATAAACAGGTTTTAAATTATTTTACTTTATCGGGACCCCTTGGAGAGAGAGGAAAAAAAAGTATTGTGATCATCAAAATTAAAATCAAATTTTTGAGATTTTGATGGATTTTAACATTTCATCTACCCCCCCTTGAACCCGAAAAAATTGTTTTCGTGTTACCGTCTTTCTGTCCATCTGTCTCTAGCTCTAGCCAAAACCATTTTGCCAATCAGGCAAATTTAAAGTATTTAAATTAACATATTTATATTAACTATTGATTTAATTTTTAGTTAAAAAACGTTATTACACAATAAATATTAATAATTATAAATTATATAAATTTTAATATTAATATAGTTTAAACATGTATTTAAATATGTATTATTATAGATACATATTTACTGTATAGAATTAAATTATCATAAATACAAACAATTTGCAATACATAATTATATTTAAAATAAGTTTTTATATTAGATTAATTGATATAAACGTCCATTTGATAAATTAAAAAAATAAAATTGGGTGTCATGTAGTAATATTAGTACATAAGAATTTTATAGATTAATAAGGACATGATTTATTAATATCAACATATTATTTAGTTATTATTTATTCCAAATTTTAATTATTATGATTATTGTTCGTAAAACTTTTTAATTTTAACTTTTTATTTAACTTTTTTTATTTCTAGAGATTTCGAAAGACTTCGCAGATTTTTGTTTTTTAACAATCCATCCTTCCCTAGAATTAAGGTTAGTTTACTTATGAGTGAAAAGATGACAAATCGTTTTTATCAAAATAGGATTTAACGATGCCTCTAGAAGCTATATCAATTAGTAATATTTTGGTAGATATTTGAAAATTAGAGGTCGCAAGATGCCACCTGATTAAAAAAAATCATATACCTTTATATATACATTATTAGGAGTTATCCTTCCTTGGCTAATTTTTTGAAAGTTGTATTCATCTAGAAGCCACTTTGTAATGTAATGTAGATCCATCTTTCAGCTTCATATTGTAGAATATCAAAGATGAGTTAACTAAATTTAGTGGGAGAGGGGCGGGGGGGAGGAGGCGTCCAATTTATTACAAAGGGCCGGGGAAGTTCTTTAAAGAAGGGGAATCCCACCAGACTCCTCCTCCTCCTGTTCTGCAATCATGGAGGTAGTGTATTGGTTCACACCTCCAACCCTAATCTAGGAGTCCTAGGTTCAAGCTCAACCAAGCCGCACCGAGTGTAGTATTTTCCCTTAGTTGTCTCAAATCTGGTGATCACGAAAAGGCATAGAGTGCATAGTTTGGATTCAAAATAGTGTTAATTTTATCAAATGTGTTTTTTCACGTCTTACAAATAAACATACTTTACTTTGTGAGTGGTCGGTAAAAATTGATGGGGGGGGGGGGGG
>CABEEJ010001749.1:0-57005 GCA_901482245.1 Timema douglasi | reverse complement strand
GAGAGTGTGCTGTGATCCAACGGCCCTGATGGTGTCCAGCAGGATTCTGTATTTCTTCCAAGCGGCCCAGCGGATATATACCATGAGAACCCCACGTGATGGGGTGAAGAGGTGGGGAAAAGATCTTTTTTATTCTGGAACATCGACTCGCGTCGGCGAACACTGTTCACGGCGCTTTCAGTTGATTGAAGTTGGTTGTCCGGCGCGGAGCTCTTGCCTGAGGTCACGCCCAGCCAGTTCCCTCGATGTTGTTGTTTTCAGCGGGGCATCAGACTCGATGGAAGAGTTGGTGTAGAAGGTATGTAACCAAACACACAAATCTTATGGGCGTAGCATTCAACACTATTATTTCATTTGCTAACTCTTGACGACTTGTTTGTAACACAAAAATGTTCGTGTTTTACATTTGAACGGGGCTAAGCCAGATTAGCCCGTTACAACTTTAACTTAAAATTGTTACATTTCAAGCTTGATCTATTCATTTAAAAATGAAATCCATTCTTCTTGTTTTAATTTGCGCAAAAAGTTCAATAATTTTCTTCTTGTACTCTGGATGACATTTGAGGAAATTTTTCTCCATTGAAAGTACTGCAAGCGCATTTAGTCTTTCTGTTAAATAAAAAACTGGGGAAAAAATGGATCAAATAGAATAGCTGGAAGAAGAAAGTAATCTACTCGTAATTCTACACTCTTCTAAACTTTATCACATTCAATAATATGGTAAACAGTTTTTAATCACAACACACGCTGACAAAAAAAACTTTCTTCCACCATCATGCCAGAGCCGGCACTGCGAGAGAAACAGTGCTCTCTCTACCTGGCAGTCCCGCCTTCCTCCCCACCCCCTCCTATGTGCATAACATTCAAGCACCACGACACTGGCACTGTGAAGCGCACAGTTCCATACAAGGATTTTTATATCTTTTTCATAAACTGGGGGATGGCTACTGAAGTACTGACATTAGGCTTAACGAATATATATTGTACTACAAAAATAAAGAAAGAATTAAAGAAAACAGGACTCATTTTATTAAATGTTATCGATAATATCGAATGGAAATAGGGGGTGCTGCAGTTCCGCAGTGCCTATACACGAGCCGCCACTGCTTGCCTTACTTGCCCTGACACGACGCCACTGCAAGAAACCCTTCCTTACCAAAGACACTGTAATATCTCTGCTTTGTCTCCCAAGATCTCACTTGGGAGTAAATCTTTCCAGGGCTAAGAAATGTTACTCCTCCCTCAAAAACTTCAGTGCGATAAAAAAAAAAGTAATTTGAGTCCTTATAACACAAAGATAGATGAAAAATAAAATTACAAGATCAAATATACCTGCAATTAATAGGCTTGGAAATTTATTTTGATACATCTAATTTAATCATTTATAGCACCTTTGAGGGTTTTTTTGTTTTTGTTTTTCTAAAATGTCTAGATGCAAGATTTCCCTTAAACAGGGGTTGTGACGTGACAAAAGATAAATTTTCTCACTAAACTTAAATAATCCTGTTTAAAACATAAATTAAATGACTTCACACTCAGTCGGTTTGATGAAAAAGGAAATTTTACAAGTTACCTATGCTTTTCTTCTTCCCAGAAAAATGGGAATTTTTTCTGTAAGACCATAAAAAGAAATCGAAGAAAAATATGTAAAATACTGATAGAAAGTTTGTTTGGAAGTTTAAGAGGAACTACACAACTATGGTGACATGGTGGTCTAGGGGTTCTGTGCTAGGGGTCCGGGTGTCTAGGGTTCAATCCTCGTTTTCATTGTTAACAGTTGATACTAGCCATTTATACATATCCAGGTGTAGATTTACGAAAATATATGAGTGTGTTTAACAGGTGCCGCAAGGACCTCCATCACCTCGATTACGTGTTGAAGGCCCTCAGTATCCTAGACCCACCTTTTCCGTAACAACGCCTAGTCAAGACGAGCCTACAGAGCCAGACGACGCAGTAGTTCCTAGTAAGAGGCCTTCTCCACTATCAGAAAAGTAAGACTTTTTACCAAACACAATCAGTAAAATCTTGTGTGATGGAAATGTTTTTTAAGCTTTCAAGTCTTCGGACAGTTTTTCAAAAAATAAATTAAATTGTACGAGTTTTTTTTATTCATTTTTATTAAAGAAGCAATTTGTATAATATACTAAGTTTAAATTTGTTTAAAAAAATACAAAACCATACTAAGCCGAAGGTCCCGGGTTTGATTCCCGTGTCCAGGTGTCATTTTTCAATTTTCAGAATATAAACCATTTTGTTGAAACAAATTTACCAAAAATATAACCATCGAAAAAATTGGATTTTCATACAATCACTTTTTCAATTTACGCTAAATGTTTTTTGGAAATGATAAAAATGTGGTCAATTTATGGAATTGGTTTATATAGAATGATTAATTAGATAGTATTTTTTATTTTTAATCAAAGACATGTGATTTGAAGCTGTCACTTTTGAAAGATATTACTAACATCTAAAAAACAATACTTAAATAGTAAAATGCTATCACTGTTGACCTCAAAAAAAAAAGTGTATAATTTTTTAAAGTTGCTCTAAATGTTCATCTATATTAATAAAATGAAGAGTTTTTGTGCCTGTTTGTCATGAGCATTACGTGATATCTACCGCAAGTAGAATACTGAAATTTTAAAATTATTCACTTTCGTGGGGAACAAACCTGGGGGTGTCAAAGCTGGAATTTTAAAATCTTTATTAGATTATTGTTAGATCTATTAAAAACCTGGGTCAGAAGAAATCAAATTAAAGAAACCTGTTAGAGGCAAATAAAAGCATTACTTAGGGTAACATTGGGTACTTCTTCTAGTTAATTTAACATACTCACTTTACTCTGAAATTCTTCTTTGGATTTTTACTCATAATATTCTCTAGTAAATCCTCAAAAATATAATATGGCTGGTGTAAGTGTTTCGTTCCAGTTTTAGATGAGTGTTTAAATTAATGTTTTTTAAACTCCCCCTGAATATATTCTTAAGAAAATCCAGCTCAATAAATGACCACAACAGACTCTAAATTTAGAGCAAACATCGGTTTTCAGAGTTTTATTCCTGCCTTATTTATGATAAGACTAATATTAGAATTCTAACTCTGAGAAGAGGGCCAAATAAATCACTATACTAATAGATCCAAGTACTTTTATCACATAATAATATTTTGTGGGGGCTTATATTGACTGAAAACATAATTTGTGTGTCTTATCAAAGGCTTAGGCCAGGTATGGAGAACCGGCGGCCTTTTGAGGAGCTTCTTGGGACAGTTTTGCATATTTTGTCATTTGTGTATCTTGATTGATTATTAACTATACATTCTTAATCAATGTGTATTTTAATTAGTAAAAATAGAAAAATTATTTTTAAAGTTTAGGCCTAATGTTGTAAAATAAACCACTCGCATCAATCTATTTATTTATATATGATAGCACATCATCATATTTTGGATAAACTTAAGAAAAATTTACTGTACATGAAGTGTGCAGCCTAATGAAAAATCTGTGGAGTGATGTGTAGGCTTCCACTTCCAAAAGGTTCCTCACCTCTGACTTAGGCCATTAGAGAGGATACATCTTTGATGAGCTATAAATTTACTTGAGAATACATTATGAAGGCCTAAGGGGACGTCCAGACTGAACGAGCGACTAAAATATAAAATAGAACATATTGGTTGTAATGAGAGGTGGCCAGACTGGGCGAGTGACTAAAATATAAAATAGAACACATTGGTTGTAATGAGAGGTGGCCAGACTGGAGCGAGCGACTAAAATATAAAATAGAACACATTGGTTGTAATGAGAGGTGGCCAGACTGGAGCGAGCGACTAAAATATAAAATAGAACACATTGGTTGTAATGAGAGGTGGCCAGACTGGAGCGAGCGACTAAAATATAAAATAGAACACATTGGTTGTAATGAGAGGTGGCCAGACTGGAGCGAGCGACTAAAATATAAAATAGAACACATTGGTTGTAATGAGAGGTGGCCAGACTGGAGCGAGCGACTAAAATATAAAATAGAACACATTGGTTGTAATGAGAGGTGGCCAGACTGGAGCGAGCGACTAAAATATAAAATAGAACACATTGGTTGTAATGAGAGGTGGCCAGACTGGAGCGAGCGACTAAAATATAAAATAGAACACATTGGTTGTAATGAGAGGTGGCCAGACTGGAGCGAGCGACTAAAATATAAAATAGAACACATTGGTTGTAATGAGAGGTGGCCAGACTGGAGCGAGCGACTAAAATATAAAATAGAACACATTGGTTGTAATGAGAGGTGGCCAGACTGGAGCGAGCGACTAAAATATAAAATAGAACACATTGGTTGTAATGAGAGGTGGCCAGACTGGAGCGAGCGACTAAAATATAAAATAGAACACATTGGTTGTAATGAGAGGTGGCCAGACTGGGCGAGCGACTAAAATATAAAATAGAACACATTGGTTGTAATGAGAGGTGGCCAGACTGGGCGAGCGACTAAAATATAAAATAGAACACATTGGTTGTAATGAGAGGTGGCCAGACTGAGCGAGCGACTGAAATATAAAATATAACACATTGGTTGTAATGAGAGGTGGCCAGACTGAGCGAGCGACTGAAATATAAAATATAACACATTGGTTGTAATGAGAGGTGACCAGACTGAGCAAGCGACTGAAATATAAACTAGAACACATTGGTTGTAATGAAAGGTGGCCAGACTGGAGTGCGCACTTGAGCCGGTACAGTCTAGTTTATAGGCGCTGGGCAATATTGTATGTTGGTCCTTTGAGTGCTAGAAAAACTTCTCAATTTGACATGATATTTGTCTTTTTTTTAAAGTTATCGATAGGTTTAACACACTTGCTAATAATGACCTAATTTAATTGGTAAAGCCATAAATTATATAATATATAGATATATATGTAAAACTGATATGTTAAAATACTTCATTATTATAATAAAAGTAGGCTTGACAAATAAGAATCATCATTAACGCGAAGAGTGGGGTGGGAAAACCACAACAATAAATTACTTGTCAAAAACCACCCTCATTTCACTGAGCCAAGATTTGAACCTCCACCTCCCCGTGAACAACTTTTGAGGGTTATCTGCTAATAACGTGTAGTCACTCCCGTATGCGCTTGCCAGCCTGGCCGAACCCTAATTCAGACCATTTAAAGACCAGGCTATTCGGGAATGAAAGTTGTGTATAACTGGAGATTAAACGTATACAAAGAACCAGATATATTATCTGTCGTGTAACTCGGTACTCTCCGATAGGCTGGTCATGTCATGCAAACAAACAACAGCCGATGGCCGAAAACTATGACGAACACCTGGACAGCAGGTAAAATACACCTACAGTAGCCCCATGACTTCTTTGGTGCTGACTGACAGCTCACCACTGACAACTGACAGATTAAAAAAGTTACCAGACCAAATTATGTATTCCTACGCCGAGCCATATGATCTGCAAAAACATGTGTTTAGCAGCTGTCACTTCTGACAGTAAATTTAGTTATATTCCTAAATGTTGTCTGTCAGAAGTCAGCTGTGAGCTGTCAGTCAGCACCAAAGAAGCCACGGGGCTACTGTAGGTAGAGCTACGAAGAGATGAGCAAATGGATGGTGCAAGTCCCTCAACCTTATAGCAATATAGATCCGTTGAAAGAGGAGGGCAAAAGATAAACAGCACTGAGAACCACATTTGATGGCATTGTGCAGTCCATTTTGCCTAATTGTATGGAAGTAAAAAGTAGTTCTGGTTAAACATTATTCTAAAAAATTGTAGTTATATTCATTTTAAATTTAGTAAGGAGAAATGAAAATTGAAAATTTGCAAGGAACCGACTTTATAAAAACAAATCAAAGGTTATTACAATAAGTTAATCTTCTATAATAAACTGTCTTTTAACTCCCTTCCAAGGTTTTATTAACATATTGTAACAACCTTTGATCTGTTTTCATAAAGTACGTTCCTCGCAAAACTTTAAATTCTTCTAAAAAAGTTAAAAAATGGTCTCACTCCCACTGAGGCATTTTAATCAAAATAAAATTATCAAATACTTAAATATCCTTCTAACCTTTTTTTATGCACATACAAATACACATACCCAACCACGTTGTTCCCTTATGGGTTAGGGAAGGATCTGTGCATATATCTAAAAAAAACAATGACTTTGTACTGGTACTTAATCCATCCTCACTAACTTTCTCCACACTTTACTATCCTTGCATACTCCCTTCGCTTTAACAACTTCAATACACTGATAGCGTATAACCCGAACGGGTAGTAAGACGCGGTGCTAAATATTATTATTAATACACTGATACACTGAGCTATGCATGCTCCTTTATCCCTTAAAACTATTGTTTCTTTTTTTCACACATTTGTCTAAAACATTTAGCCACATATATGACCTACCCCTCCTTTTTGATCCACACTTATGTGATAGTTTTATTATTAAATATTCAAGACCACAATATTTCTTAAATGGGTCTTTATTCTTAACATTATTTCATTAACATCAACATTTTGAATGAATTTGTATAAAATGGACCACATGATCACATTGGCACAGAACTAAACCGGGGTCCTTATGAAATTTTGAACACAGAAACTATGCAACACCATTCTACTCCACAGATTGGAACGCGTGGTGACAAAGCCGCCCAAGGATGTGGTCATGTCTCCGAGCCAGTCCCGAAGAGCGCTCAGGAGAAGACGCAGTCCCGCCGGCTACAGGACACCTGAGTCCTCTACGGAACAACATTCCTTGGAGTCCATAGACAGCTTAACTCGCAACAACGGTGATATTTCTTTTGCACACTACCATCTTCATAGAAAGGACTTTATCTGGCATCCAGCTCTACTTTTACATATTTATAGTATTAGTATTAGTACCGCGTCTTACTACCCGTTCAGATTATACGCACTTACATTAATGTGATATGGTAGGGTGATTATGAGATGAAATGGGGGACCTACAGTTTAACGTGGGATCCGAACCACGGTGGAGGCCTGGCATTCCCCACGTTCACAAGTTGTGATTAATACACGTCTTGTCAGAGGTGAAAGAAGGGTTTGGTCAATCAGATAAATCTGTGCCGAGACAGAGGATTGAACCCCGGACCCCCAGCACAGAATATATATTTATACATCAAGTAATGTGATCTTCAGCTTTAACTTTTGATAGTTATTATTAATACCTATAAAATAACACCAATAATATATCGTATTTGACGTAATAATAGCCGGGGACATGAGGCAGCTAGGCCAGGAAGTAAAGTTGTTAATAATAGCCAGGGTCCTAATAATGTTTGGGCTGACTTAATTGTGTGCGGGACATTGGTATTTCGAGAATTTTTCATCTGCCTTACACTACACATCTTGTCTAGAACCCACTGTTACTGTTATTTAACTCCCCCGACTGGTTGAGTGTTCCTAGTAATTCCCACAGTCTCCTTTGTATAAGGGCCTTCTCCTCTGACAAGACATCTTGTGAATGTGGGGAATGCCAGGCCTCCACCGTGGTTCGGATTCCACGTTAAACTGTAGGTCCTCCATTCCATCTCACAATCACCCTACCATTACACATTAGCGTAAGTGCATATAACCCGAACGGGTTGTAAGACGCGGTGCTAATAATAATAATATAAGCGCCTTATTATCGAATATATTTTTTTAATTGTTTTTTTTTTCTAACCCAGAAATCGTAAAGGAATCAATGTAGCTGGGGTGGCAAATTAAAGTTAACAATAGCTGTTATTATTAGGTCAAATACGGTATTAAAAATGCTATCAGTGCTAGCCACAGCCAACCTCCCTAACCATTTGGTTATAAAAATGGTCTTAGACCACTATTGCTACCACAATTCAAATAAACATCCTTCCTATCATTATCATCATCAACTGTCTAGCCTGTGACAGTGTATTTTTAATAAAATCCCCGCATCTTCCTCAGTCCTTCCACCATCCTTCTCTCATTCACACACTTGCTGCTATCTGCTCTTCCTATCTCTTTTTTTGGCCTCCCCTGCAGACATTTACCTCAAAACATCATCTCCATCATTCTCCTTGGGTTTATTTCATTTTTCCGTCCTGATTACGTGACGACCGTACCATATCAAAGAGATTGATGACAATGAACAGATGGTCTTTTTTTTTCAGGTTCGACTGCTGATCTTCTACTGGGCCGCACAGACTCTGGTANGACCTCGACCACAGAGGACTACGTCACCGCCAACGATAACAACTCCGGCACGGACACAAGCAGCCGCAGGAGCGTCTCTTACCACCTCCCTAAGGACAGAGGTGGGGGACAAGGGGCGGCAGGTGTGGGGGGCGGCAGTGCGGGGGCGGGAGACTGCAGCTCGTTCGAGAGTGCCTCCTCCATGTACAGCCTGGCCAGAGGCGAGCTCAATAGTGACGAACTTGCCCAGGTGAGAGTAGGGTTGGGTGATATTCATGCGTCTATACAAACAATCTAGTTTTCATAGGAAGAGCCTTATCTGAACTCTATAAAAGTTGCTATGGTTTTATGGTTTTATAGGAAGAAACTTCTATAGCGGAATAATATAAAATATGAATGGGAAATAGGTGCCTTACGTTTCTTTGGGAGGATGAGTTTGGATCGAGTGACGAAGCAAATATATGAAGGTAGAGTGTGTGGATCAAATAGAAGGAATAAGCCATGTAAGACGTGGATAAATGTGGTAGACGATTGTGTGATAAAGAGAAACATTAGGAATTTTAATTAAAAAAGTGCTTTTACAACTCGTTGTATGGATGTTGTTGAAGCTAAGGGAGTATGCAAGGATAGGGAAGTGTGGAGAAAGTTGATTAGGATGGTTTAAGTACGGAACCATCATAAGTGTGAACCAACATAACCAGGGGTGTGGGGTCAGTAGGCCAAGTCTTCGACTCCTACCCTTCTAGTTTTCTACTGTCAGACTTAAACTCACTTTAAATTGTTAAAGTATATTAATTAGTAATAACAAATTTATGGTAAAAAGTTATAATACAGATGACTTCATAGGAAGCTTCTTTGGCATTGTGAATTTATATTTGAATAACTTTGTCACTCCAAATTAAAAATATGAAAAGTATAAAATTAAATTGATATAGTTATTAGATATTGTTATAATATATTATAATTTTGGATTTTAAAGTCGGTCAAAATACAGTTTTACCAACTCCAGCTTCAGCTCCGCCCAAAATAATTGGTTTCGTCTCCACAGTCCTCGACAAAACTGTACCTAAAATGCTTCCAGGTGTGTTGTTCACCACCCCCCATCATGGAAGAAAACTCAAGCGATGTCCCTTCGACCCCGCAGTTGGAGAGTGAAGACAACCAGGCCAGCACAACACCGAGAGTCAGTATCGACATGACTGCGGTTCAGAAGAAAGGCTCCGGTCACGAGGGGACGTCACCTAGCGGAGACAGTAGCAGTAGCTCTGGGAGGTTGGTAACATTGTCAATTAAATATAGTGGACATTAATTCTCAAACTTCTCAAATCTTTAAGGATATTCGAGTTTTGAGAATTCAAGAAAATTTCTGATTTGAGACTCAAACCCTTAAAAAAAAAATTCTAAACGTTTCATGTGAAATGTGTTTTAGATCTTTAATACTGTTTATTGTTGTTTCAGAACAAATAATAATTTTAGTATGAAATTAACAACATAATCTGGAAGAGATCCTATAATTTCCCTCTTGGCCTCATTGCATACAGCATTCACTAGACTTAACTCTGTTTCGCAGTTACAGCGTTGAAGGGAGTTCAAACGACCTTGATAAGCTGCCCCCCTCCACCGTAAGTCCGGCCCCCTCCGCTGACAGGAATAGACACCAGGCCAAGGGCGGCTCGGTATCGGACGAAGAACACAGCGGTCACTACTCTTCCTCGGGGTACTACGAGTCTCCGGCAGACGAGGAAGAAGAGGCTGAAGGGTACGACTTGGGGAGATATCGGACCCCAGTCTTGGTTCATTTTGATATCGGGTTAAACACACACATTTTTAATCAGGGATGGGACTTTCGATACAACAATCCTTAAGTTTACCCGAGATTAATTGAAGATTGGTGGAAATACAAAACTCGGGATTTATAAAATACCTTCTTTTGTGGACACGTGGTCTGAGGCGTCACACTCACAATAGACTCGACTGCCGATGATAGGGAGGTCGAGGTTTGATTCTTGATCAGATGAAGTGAGGATTTTTTTGCTAAATACTTTCCTATTTTTCCTCTACAATCAAACATGGTTAAATTTTCTATCAAATTCTACTTTTCTCATTCTTATCCTAATAGTTTAATAAATATATACCTATAACCTGAACGCAGATGGAAGGATAACATTAGAAAGAACCTGAAAGAATAAGGATGTAAGTAGGTGGACTGGATAGAACTAGCTCAATATATGGATAGGAAGTAATGAGGTGGACTGGATAGAACTAGCTCAAGATATGGATAGGATGTAATGAGGTGGACTGGATAGAACTAGCTCAAGATATGGATAGGATATAATAAGGTGGACTGGATATAACTAGCTCAAGATAGGGATGGTGTGTAATGAGGTGGACTTGATAGAACTAGCTCAAGATATGGATAGGATGTAAAGAGGTGGACTGGATAGAACTATCTCAAGATAGGGATATGGTGTAATGAGGTGGACTTGATGGAACTATATTAAGATATGGATAGGATGTAATGAGGTGGACTGTATAGAACTAGCTCAAGATAGGGATAGTGTGTAATGAGGTGGACTTGACGGAACTAGCTCAAGATAGGGATAGTGTGTAATGAGGTGGACTGGATGGAACTAGCTCAAGATATGGATAGGATGTAGTGAGTTGTACTGGATAAAAAATGCTCAAGATAGGGATAGGTGTGATACTTTTTAAAGTGCAACAATAAACTTTCGAGTTTCTAATACCATAGAGTGAGTAAGTATAGCCCAAACAGATACTAAAATGATTTGGGGGAAAAAACTGCAATGCACTCACAATTTATCTAATCAATCTAAAATCTCAATTATCCTGCTATAATAAATTACTTCAGTCTTATAGAAATAATGATAATTTGTGTAAAAATAGTGTTCTCATCATTTAGTGTGTCGGGTGGAGAAAGAAGGGAGTGGACAGAAGAGGAGAAACGGAAAAAAAAGAACGCTTTCAAGCTGGATTTCTCACCAATCACGGACAAGGAAGAGATCATTTTACAACCAACAGGTGAGTTACGTACAATGGACATAATCCTGGCACTTTTTCATACAACATTTATGGTTTAGAAAAAACATATAGACATTCAAGATAACTTAAACTTCTGTAAAAAAACAAACTTAAGTAGTTAATAAGGCCCTTCCGTTAAAAATTTGACTGTATTAAAGTATACTTTTTATTTTTACAATCATCATCATCTCCATCATGAACAGTATCCAACCACTAGTCAGGTCTGTTTGGAACACAAGCTTCTCCTTCGTATCCTTTATCCCCACTACTTCTCCTCCCTCCACTATGACCCAGTCTTCTCCTCTCTCCGCTCTCTTCAGCCGCCTGTTTCTTGGTCTTCCCGTTAGCCTACTGCTACCCACTTCAATATCAAACATCTCATTTTTTTTTATCTTTTCCTCCGCCATTCTTCTCTCGTGGTCATACCATTTTTAGTAGTGACTGTGACTTCTCTACCTTGTCTTGCATCATCTCCTCCTAAATTATTTCTCCCTTTCTCTCATTTCTCATCTTATTCATTCTTGTCACTCATATAGTTCTTCTCGGAAATTTTATTTCAGAAGCTTGAATTTTACTTCCATCCTGCTCCTTCATTATCCACATGTCTGCTGCAAATTTCAATACCTGTACATATTACACTCTGTAGATCATGCCTTTAAACTTCCTCGGCTTATCCCTGCTCCAAATTATATTTCTCACATTTCTGAAAAAAAGAAAAAAACTTATACATTCATCCCTTTCTCACTGATTTTTCTTTGGTTTCTTACACTTTACTCAAATTCTCTATGCATAGGTAAAATGTTTACGTGTTCGTAAAATATTTTATTTGACCCAACTCTTTAAGTCATGGCTTTGTATCTGCTTCCAGTGCATCATCATAGACATAAAGACAGCAGCAGCGAGACGTGGAGTAGGAGATCGTCGGCCAAGAGCGACCGATCGTCAGGGAAAAGCGACCGGTCCTCGGGCAAGAGCGAACGGTCAGGGAGGTCAGAGGCTATTCGTACCCCGACTCGGTCTCCACCAGACAGTGAGGGGTCCAGAAAAACAACGCCATCGAGGAGGGGGAAATCGAGAAGTCGCAGTCCTGTGCAACACCATAGGAGGGTCCCTTCCACTCTGCCTGGTGTGGCACAGGTCATATACACTCTTATATTCCATCATGTTTTATTTTTTGTTGACCTTTTTAATTTCTCTTGACCCCTCGAATAGAGGAATATTGTGATCGTCAAGAAAATTTGAACCCAAAATTTTTGATAAATGTTAGCATTTTATGACCCTTTAAAACCAAAAATTTGTTTTTTATGATGCCGTCCTTCCGTTTGTCTTTATCTTGGACTAAAGCCGAAACCATTTTAACTATCAGCCTAAAACTTGGTGTCTATGGTTTTATATAAAGTCCCATCGAGGTATTTTTGGCATTAGATATCTACCCCTAAAATAAAGCGTAGTTTATTAACCCTTAAATCCTTCGTATCCTTAATAATATTCAAGATTCGAGGAGTCAAGAACATATCAAGTTCGATATTCGAAAATAATCAAAATATGTATATTTACAAAAATTTTGAATTGCAATTTGATTTAGAGCTCTACTATTGCTTATTGGATATTTAGCCCCAACATTTTTACAGGGAAATCTTTGAAACCATCCCTAAGGCCATTAATTTAACACTTAACTGAATATTTGAATGCTATAATGTATATATTATAGACAAAAATATTGACATTTAGTTACTATTTTTATTTTCTAATATTCTGCTATATTCTTATTTCCTCTTATCTTTATAGTTTTTTCCAAGACTGATTTGCATTTGAGATTCAGGAGTTAGAGATAGAATGAACATTTTGCTTTGTAACATAATGAATTCGATTCATCTCTGATTAGTAGGTACACACACACACATACATACACAGTGTTAGGATGCTTGGGGCTGAATAATTCTAACCATACTATTGTCATTCTCAGGCAATAGCGAAGAAGGCCCACCGAGATAAATCTGACAAAGAACCCATCACGCCCGGTATGGTGCGGAGTCCGGCCATGCACGAAGGCTTTCGGACTGAAGACTGGGGTACACTTCAACGCACAACGCCGGTACATACGCCCGAGGAGGCAGCCCCGGTTTCTGCAAACAACATCGGTACGTGCCAGCTAGTTTTACAGCTCTATGAAAAATAATATGTAGAGCACATCTGTGGTTGCATGGTCTAAATCGTCACTCTCATGTTAGACTGGCCCGCTGATGACATGGAGATTTGGCTTTGAATCCTGGTTGGGTCTACTAAAGGTACTACAAGTGTTAAGACACGGTGATATAAATAAATAATTATAGTACATACTTAACAACCAGACCCCAGAGCATTAATTTAACACTTAAATGAATGTATTTCAGTAAACCTTCAATAAATTGGAAAATGTCTGTAAAAATGCTCATCCAAGCTAATCCTTGAATTCAATTTTTCTTATTTTTACGAACATCATTCTAGTACTTTTTTAAATTCCTTCTAGTTTTATTTCTTGTTGGATTACAGGAACATCGGACGAGTCCAGTCAAAGTGTGGAATGCACCGCAGCCCAACAACAGTCATCTCCCAGAAGACATCGCAGGGTACGAGACAGTCCTCGCAGAAAACAAGGCTCCGGGAGTGGGGGAAGAAGTCCAACAGCCACCACACAAAGGTAATTAGGAAAATGTAACATCTTGTTTTCTACGCTACATCTCAGAATATAACTTTCCAACCAGTAGGCCTATGCTTCAAAAGATTGGTAGCTGTGCCGTAGGAGTTCGGGGGATGGAACCGGACAACTGGGCGCCAAAAGTAACCCCACTTATTTCTTTGAAAAAAATCCCTTTTTTTCCAGCTTATTACAATGTATTTTCTTTCTTTTTAGTTAAAAAGTGATGAATAAAATCAAAAAATACACTCTTTTATTGTGTGCAACATCATATTTTATTAAAATGTTCTTTGTCTTGTATTAATGCATTGCAATGGTTAGGTTATATTATGTTAAGTTAGGTTAACTTTATAAATAATAATTAATTATGTTTCCTCTATTAAGATTTTTTCTAAACAACTCCAAAAATGAATAATTAATCACTTTCTAATTATAATTGAAGAATATATTAAAAATAGTGTATTGTTTTATATTCTAAAAAAAGTGTATTGCATTATACTAGAAAAGAAGTTAATTCAAATTTTTTTTTTTTAAAAAGTGGATTTTTATCAATCGGTTGGTGGCGCCCAGATGGTGGCGCCTAGTTGTCCTAGACCGTTAGGGGGAAGATCAAAAAGAAGCTAGTTTTTTTTAATAACACAATTGAACTCAAGATCTGGCACCTCAGCTCAGTCGTTAGCTTGTCTGTCTACTCAGCAAAGGATCCTGGGTTCAATTCCTGGCAAGGCCGAAATATTTATCATCGTTTAAATGTGGTTCTAAATGTTGTGTCTGTCCTAGATTTAAGTTAAATTATAAGGCATATGAAGCCACAACAGGCCTGGCAAGCCGGTAGTGGAAAATATTTGGATAAAAAAACTGACCCAGGCTACAGGATGGAAACAGTAATGAATGTTAAGTAATACTTGAACTTAAGCTATTGAACTTTTAAACCCAATCTGTAACGTTTAAAAGAGCTAGCCTGATATATTAATGTTTGTACGCCACAATTATGGTGACATTTAATATAACGATTTAATTGCGTTCAAGTTTGCTGTTCTGTATTATAATAATTAAAAAGGGATGATGTCTTATTTTATAAATTAAAAGTTCTAGTGTTTTATATATATATATGTATATATATATACACACACACTTTCTAAAAAACCCGAGCAAAAAAAAAAGTTGCTTCTAAATTTTTCATACAATAGCAGTGTATCTATTATTGATTAATTTATTTTAAGTTTATAAAATGATATTCCACCCTTAGCTTGTGAATATTACAGCGCTAGTGACAGTTGGCATTCCCTAAACAAATGCCGTTATGTTTGACTTAAGATATTGTTTATAAACAACTCCAAGAAACAACAACTGTGGCGGTTTTACATTTAATGCCAACTTATATCTTCACAAATGATGTATTCTGGGCACCCTCAAGACCTGCTAACTAGAACTTTTGATTAAAATGTAATAAAAACAATCATTTCTAATCAAACGCATAGCTTTATTTTAGTACAATATAGTTGCAGCGGCCCAAATCGAATCGACTGGCGGTGTCCCGGCAGCCAAGTCCACCTATGATTGATAAAAAGGTTGAAAATAGCTAGAACTAGAGATGGAAGCTCGAATCCTCAAATTAAGGATGGAACCGCTGTATCCTTAAAGTCTTAAGAATTTTCATGATGCGAAGATTCGAGAAAATATCAGATTCAAGACTCAAATACTATGAAAAATTGTTTTTTAAACTTTGTATTGAAATTTTTTTTATAGCTTTAATGTGCTTTATTGCTGGTTAAGACTCATTATTATAATCATATGACAAACCAACAACCAGACCCCAGACAATTAATTTAACACTTAACTGGTTAAGTTAATATTATAGTTTAATGGATTATAGAAAAAAACAATAAACATTTATTTAGTATTTCTATTTTTTATTAATCAATTATATTTATATTTATCCTTTTGTTGATAATGTTTCCCATGAATTAGACTTAAACTCGAGATGCAGGATTCAGAAATTAAATAAAGATTCAAATCCAAGATTTAGGTTCATAAAATAGATTTTATCCAACTCTAATTAATAACTAAGAAAAATATTACATTATTTGTGAAGAATTGAAGCATTCATTTGTTTTAAAAGACACCTATTCAGTCTATTCTAAACCCATTTTTGATAACAGAACCCGCAGACGTAGTGGCAGCACTGAAGAAAAGAGCGCTGGCTCGGCTGCGACTCTGGCTCGCCGGCGTTCCTCAATCCCCGCCAAGTCGCCAGGGTCAGGGCTGGGGGAAGGGACGGGAGGGGAGGATCCCTCGGCACAGTCCCTAGTTCCTAAGGGTAGCAGACTCAGCCCTCACCGGTACTCGCGTTCCCCGGCGGGCAGTCCCAGCAGGAGACTCAAATCCAAGGGCTCGCCAAAGATGATCGCTGACTCTTCCTCAAAGGTAACGAGAATCAGTGATACTTTTAGGGATGGGAACCTACCTAGTGTCATAGAACCTAAAATACTTGTATATTCGAGATTTGTTGATTCAAGAAAATATTGGATTTGATATTTTTTTTTTTAAATTGGTGTTGTGAATACTAGTGAATTTGAGTTTGAGTTAGTCTGCGGTCACTTTGGATGCACGCTTGCGCAAGTATTAGGTTGCGCAAGCGTGTGCAAAAGCTTGCGCGTGTACGAACTGGTCACATTGGTTGCAACTAGGTGCAAGTAATAACTTCTAGCGAGCTGTCAAGAAGGAGTCATCGAACGAAGAAGAATTTGTGATGGAAAATGGTGTGTTGAAATTTTTAATGATGGATGGGTTAACGATTATTTTATGAATAGAGATGATGATGGAGATAGCGAGTTCTAAAAACGGAAATTCATTGTATGCTGGCTAATGTAGACGTGATTCTGAAATGTGTGTGTTTATTGATATAGAAGGCAGTGCAGAAGTGGATAGTTATGTTGCACAAAACCAAACACAGCTCCTTCGAGACTACCGGCCGAATGATGACTTGCGAAGATACAATAGAGATACTGAAAAGGCAATTAAAATCAGAAATGCTTTTAAACACTACTTCAATACCAAATAACCCAAACATTGTTCAAACTTTCATAGGATAACTACTAATAATGAAACATAACTATTCAGTAGTTAATTATATTATTTTGTGATTTTTGTGATAGTTAAAACAATAATTAAGTTGAATTAAAGTTTTTTCATCATTTTTCAAATATATCATTACTTATTTGGAATATACAATATGGTTCCTATATCCGCCCACAGTTTTTTTATAATGTCTCTGTTGCTATGGTTCTTATAAGAGGCATCCCAGATGGTTCTTCTTGCTTCAACGCATGCTATTAGCATATTCATTTCCGTCGTAAACACAAACACACAAGGAAAAAACTATTACCTCTTGAAAACAAGGGAAATAAAATAACTCTCACGTCGATACAGCAAGCGTGCATGAAGAAACAAATTTATTTGATCCGCGGCAAGCTTGTACAAGCTCGCGCATCCAGTTTGCACTCAGTGTGACCAGCTCGGGCGCGCCACCATGGGTTTAGATGGATTTACTCGAATTTTGTTTCTTCGTGCAAGCTTGCGCATGCTCGCGCATACAGTTTACTTGCGCAAGCTTGCATCCAAAGTGACCGCAGCCTAAAGTTTCAATTGTTGATGTTTGAACCCGGCTAGAAGATTTTTACAAAACTCGAAAAATTTGAGTACTCAGAATTTCTTATTTTAGTTTGAGTATTCTGAGTTTAATTGATTAGATTCAATTCAAAGATACTATTTCATACCAAATACTGTCCCTCCTTTTCATTTTGTCTAATTTTGTAAAAAAAAAATATATCCCTTAACATTTATATTAAATTTAGTTTAAAAATCTGAATAACTGAAAAAAGGGGTTAATAATTCTGTTAAAATTGGGAAATGTTTTCTGGAAAATCTGAAAATATTATTTATTACTAACCACTGCGTCTTACTATTTGTTCAGGCTACACAAAGATACAGCCAGAACATTTGGCCACTGAAATGGCAGAAAACCTGTAAAAGTCAGGGAATTTTAGAAAATAAGTTTAATATACACACTTTAATTATATCCCTATATCTTTCATGGTGGCAATATTATATTAATTATTAATATCACTTTCATAACTATCACAACTCAATTGTGGTTCCTCAGGGCACAATAAGCCCTGATTCTACCCGACTGAAAGCTCTTAGTGCCGAGTCCCTTCGCTCCGTGAGTCCTGGCAGCGACAGTGTCTTCTACAGTGAGTCTGCCGACCACAGCAGTAACGCTGCCAACCTGACGGACAACCAAGGTGTACTGTGTCACCACTGCGGGAGGGAGGTTGACAAGTCGACACTCTCAGGAGTCGAGGTCAGTTGATCGCCATCATTCACCCTGAAACGATAACCAGCTTACCTTCCTTGTTTCCGCTATAACTCCGTGGTGTCAGCCTGCAATCAAGTGGTACTGGCTGATCAGCCGCCATCTGTCTGTAATAATAGTGCCAATTTCTGTAGATAGAGGGTGTCATAATGATCATCACAAGGGAACCCTCACGCTGTTAAACTCGGTTTTATAAACTGGAGCCACTACTTTTTTTCATTCAAGTAGCTCCTAATTTGTCCTCATGAGGCAGAGTTGGCCTCTTTCCAGACTCACTGCTTCACAGAAAATTCGGAGGCACCGAGAATCGAACCCAAGACCTCTGGATCTGTAACCATAAACTTTGACCACTACTTAGATCACAAAGAAGGTCTTTGTTTCCACTATGGTACAGCTTATATGATAAGTGGATACACCGAAATATCGCAAGATGTGTTTTTACCAACTTTTTCTTATTATATAAAAATAAATATATATAAAAGCATTAAAGTACATTGTGGAATTTTTAAATGTATTTTAAACACATGAAATAAAACAAATTGAGAATATTTTTGCTAAATTTATTACTTAGCCTTTAATAGGTGATTAATCATCAATTAGGTCAATTTTAATGCTTACTAGTAATATAAAAATTATACAAGTTTTTATGAAGTAGCAGATGTCATTGTTCCTGCCCTTTTTTTTCCCTAAATTTGTCAGAAAATATACTACCAACTATATTATTGCAATTTGTTTTCGTAATATTCTTACAGCCAATCACTGTTCCCACGCAAGAAAATGTATTCCCTTCAACCAAAGACCATTCATTGGTAAAGAAGTAAAATATCTGTTCGCTTTTAATACATTCATAAATTGTGATCAAAGGAAAATAAAATTAAAATATGGTCAGGAGATTGGGCAGTAATGATTGATTTTCTTCAAGAGGCTGCCATTACCTCTTTGTCCAGTGGCAGCAATGATAAGTGCGAAATGTAATCTTCTTTTCCTTGTAAAAGTCGTATCATTTTCATTCTCTTTCATTTGTTTTTATTCATCCTTCCTCTACCTTCTTCCAACTATATAGTACAAATTTAAGAATAAAACAAATAGCTACAACTCTCCCATTCACACACATTTAATCTACCATTTAATTTTGAGCTAATTTTCTTAGCATTTTAACTTTCACTGTAAACAAGTTAATGTTCCCCTAAATAAAAACCTGAATTGAATGTTTATTTATTTTGTAGCACCACATCTTAATACTTGTGACAGGCTAGACAGGCTACTTACACATGTACTAATACTTAGGTTAATGTGTTAGATATGGGTAAGGTTGAATTTTAGAGGAAGTGTACATTAATCTGCATGAAGGAAGAGGGGAAAATCACACTCATTACCCCAGACCAGGAATATAAACCATATATCCATGTCGTCGGCAGTCCAGTTTATTTTGAAAGAGATGCTTTAGATCATGAAGCCACAGAAGCGGGAAATTGGCTTTTGAATGCTGCGATAATAAATTCTTTAATCAGCCTGGACTGAATTATATTAAACATTTACTAAATAATATTTTGTGTCTTAGGTTATATAAATATTTATAATATATATTTTTTGACATAACATCCTAAAATATCAAACTGTGTCTTGGCTTTGGTAATATTTTAAATATTGGGATTCGATATTTGCTTCCTATTCCTTTCAGGATGGAGAAGGGCCCTGTGAGAGTGTCGAGACAGAACAGCCAGACATTGTACAACCACCCGCAGGGTTTGCGGACTCCCCTGAGGGTCCTCGCAGCATGAAGCCCAGCAGTGGGCGTCTCTACAAGAAGCTGGAGAAGAGGTTCCGGTCTGAGGACAGGGGAGGCCATGGGGAGCGGAGGCACCACAGTAGGTTTCGCTGCGAGGGGGTCAGAGCCAAGTCTGAGGAGAGGGGCAAGGAGGACCGCGTCAAGGTCAGGTGAGTTCCTTTGGAGAGTTTACGAGCCAAGTCTGAGAAAGAGGCAATAGAGATTGTGTCAAGGTCAGGTGAGTTCGTTTGGAGAGTTTGAGAGTCAAGTCCAGGGAAAGGGGCAAGCAGGATTGTGTCAAGGTCAGGTGAGTTCCTCTGGAGAGTTTGCGAGCCAAGTCGGAGAAAGAGGTAAGAGAGATTGTGTCAAGGTCAGGTGAGTTCCTCTGGAGAGTTTGCGAGCCAAGTCGGAGAAAGAGGTAAGAGAGATTGTGTCAAGGTCAGGTGAGTTCGCTTGGAGAGTTTGAGAGTCAAGTCCAGGGAAAGGGGCAAGCAGGATTGTGTCAAGGTCAGGTGAGTTCCTCTGGAGAGTTTGCGAGCAGATTGAAAGGAAAGAGACAATTGAGGAATGTGTCAAGATCTGGTGAGTTCCTTTGGGGAGTTTGCGAGCAGATTGAAAGGAAAGAGACAATTTAGGAATGTGTCAAGGTCTGGTGAGTTCCTTTGGAGAGTTTGCGAGCAGATTGAAAGGAAAGAGACAATTTAGGAATGTGTCAAGGTCTGGTGAGTTCCTTTGGGGAGTTTGCGAGCAGATTGAAAGGAAAGAGACAATTTAGGAATGTGTCAAGGTCTGGTGAGTTTGTTAAGAATGTTTGATTAGAGAGTTTTCTTTGGAGAGTCATTTAACAACATTGTGTGGTTATTGGTTATATGTTTTAATATAGCACATTGTCTTTTCAGAACGGTTTTTTTTTGGCACTTCTGACTAAACTAAAGGAGGTTCCCTGGCATGTTGCCTTAAATTCACCTACCTCCTTCTGTCTGTTTGAACTAATTAGTACAATTTAACTCATGTGTAGTACAATCTTATACCTCTTAGTTGTCTACAGAATAAGTCTTAGTGTTATATTCAAATTGAGTTAAAAATCACTATTTGGACACTGGGATAAAATTGGCGTTCACAGCCAAAGGTCACAGGTTCAGTTTCCATATCTAGGTTGTTGTTTTTCACTCAATAGAATTTAATCAGCATAAGTTTCATATAACCCAGATGGGCCCAAAGCTGTTAAAAAAACCATCCACTTTTACAGTTTTCATTAAAGAATAGTCTTAAAATACAAACAACTTGAAATAATAGTAAAAAGATGTGTATTGCTTTATATCTAAAATCAAATGAAAATGAAAAATCAGGAAAACACCTCATGGATAGTAGCCAAAATTAAAAGTTTAAAAACAATAAAAATAGAGTTGAGATAAATCGAATCTTTTAATAATCTATATCTCTAATACAAATAAGGGTGGATCTGGTGCATGTTTTTGAGGGGGCGAATGCTTTACATCAATCTCCTTCAAATATAAATTTAATAATTTTAATTAATCAAAATTTTAATGTATCATAATTATAATAATATTGCTAGTTTATAAAAAACATTTTAATTATTAATTGTAATAATAAAAATAGGACTGATGAGAAAAAACACTATTTAGATTAACTAAATTGTAATTTCAATACAAAAATCATAAAACAAAAAGTCATTGTCACAATAAAGGTAAAAAATATGTACCTGGGCCAATAATGATGTTTTAAGTGAAGTAAGGATTAAAATTACATATGTCTTCTTCAAATTCTCAAATCGAGAAAACTTCAGACTAAAGATTTTAAAAATATATGTAGTTTTTTTTTTTTAATTTGGGTTATGTTTTTAGAGATATTAGGATGATTATTAGTTGTTATTTGCTACTATAGAGATGAAAAATTCCTTTGAAGTGTAAATGACATACAGGGCGTATTTTTTTATCCATAGTCACATCTCACATACACAGCATAAACATGGGACATTGAAAATAAGAGATACTAGGAAAGTGGAGGTCATGGGAATCAATGTTTAGCTTTTAGCTGCCACAAGGAGAAACAGGATTAGGAACAAAGTTATCCGGGAAATAGTGTTTCGGGAGGGCCGGGGCGGGGGGCGCTAAGGAAAAGGAGAGAATACAATAAAGGATGAAAGAGATGAAGTATGTAGGAAATATACCGCAAGAGAGGCCAAGAAAAAATGGAAAGAACAGATAACAGAAAGTGTAAGAGTGAAAGGAGAAGAATGGTGGAAGGACAGAGAAAGATGGAGGCATTTTACGAAACTGATCCCGTCTGAGGCTGGAAATATTTTATGATATTGATGATGAATAACTGTTTATCCAACCATAATGGCGGGGTTAATCTTAACAACAATAACCCAGACCATCAATTTTTCCCTTGTGGTGAACAAAATCATAATCTGAAGGAAAAATAAAATCATCCTATGTTTTTCTAGTTTTCAAAGTTTCAAATTTGGGATTCAGGTTTCGTAGGTAAAACAAACATTTGGATCCGAGCCATCTGTTAATTATATTTTGTGGTGTCTATTTTGCAGGCCTTTAGCTCGATCCACCGACGCCAGTATGGAAGTTTTAAAGACGGCCGACTCTAGCCCAAACATGGCTCGAGATAACAGCGTCTCTGATCTTCTAACTGACGATGAGGAGGACCAAGACACAGGTAACATCATCATTATCATCATAATCATCATCAACAACAACTATCTTCAGCCTGTAGCTGACTCATCTTAGTAAAATGCCTTCCTTTTTCTCTATCTTTCCACCATTCTTCCTCCTCTAACTGCACCCATTCTTCTCCTCTCACTCTTACACTTTTTGTTATCTGCTTTTTCTATGTCTTTCTTGGTCTTCCTTGCGTTCTTTTTCCTACACACTCCGTCCCCAGTATTCTCTCAATTTCCATCCTCATTACCTGCCCATACCGTCTCAGTCTTCCTTCCTCTACAATTTCATGTACTCCTTGTACCGCCACGCTTTCCCTGATAACTTCCTCGTGGCAGCTAAGATGCTTCTCATAAACTTCATTCCCATGACCTCCACTTTTCTAGTCTCTCTTATAATCAATGTCCATGTTTCTGCTGCATGTGAGACAGTGGGTACTAATTTCCCGGTACAGCACTCGCTAAAACTTTAAGGGCACTTCTCTTTTCCCTATTAGGACTCTTACACGTCTATATAATCTTCTTACCTAGTTGATTATACTATGGCCCTATCCTTAAAGCCACTCTCGGCAGATATTTTGACTGAAGGGCAGTGTTGAGAATTTAAATATAATAACGGTCCGTCAAATAAAATATAATTTTTTATTAATGCAACTTGTTGTACGAGACAACGCTACAGGAAACTATATCTGATGATGATGTTGATGATAAGTTTGTTCCTATATACCTTATTTCCTGGAAAAATTTAAAGAATTATTAATGAAATTGATATTATTCTTCCCCTTAAGGTATATACACTGATTCATACAAAAACTCCACTTGGATTTATATCGGGGATTCTGAAGAGATTCATGTGTGGCAGAAACCAGACACTAGAGCTGATGATAAAGGTAAGCAGTTTATCTATTCTCTTTTTTAATTAAAGAGAGATCAAATCCATTATTTTACGAATCCAAATTGTAATTTTATTTATGAATCTCAAATAGTGAGTTCAAATTTGAATCTTATAAAAACATAATAAATATTAAGGGAGTGGTGAAGAACACTTTTTCAATTGAAAGCGAACTTTAATCGAATAAATGAAATATTATTGAAGCTTCGCTTGCTGTATGTTAGTTTTTTTCTGTGCTTCAAAAATGGTGTACTGTTGTTATTTATATAACTTTACTCACTCAAATTTCTTTGAAAATGTTTTATTGCACAATAGTTTTTAATATTAACTGGGGAGTGAGAAGACCTAGATGCAGATGGGAGAATAACATTAAAATTAACCTGAAGTATATATTGTAATGAGGTGGACTGGATAGAACTAGCTCATGATAGAGATAGGGTGTAATGAGGTGGACTGGAATGAACCGGCCCATGATAGAGATAGGATGTAATGAGGTGGACTGGATATAACTAGCCCAAGATATGGATAGGGTGTAATGAGGTGGACTGGATAGAACTAGCTCAAGATAGAGATAGGGTGTAATGAGGTGGACTGGAATGAACCAGCTCATGATAGAGATAGGATATAATGAGGTGGACTGGATATAACTAGCCCAAGATATGGATAGGGTGTAATGAGGTGGACTGGAATGAACCGGACCATGATAGAGATAGGATGTAATGAGGTGGACTGGATATAACTAGCCCAAGATATGGATAAGGTGTAATGAGGTGGACTGGATATAACTGGCTCAAGATAGGAATAGATCACAGACTTTTATAAGTGTGGCAATGAACTTTAAAGTTCCTAATGCCATAGAGTAAGTAAGTAAAATTAAGTGCGACATCGTGTGGTCCTTGAAGTTCTTCAAATGCTCCAGGCCTTTACACCTACTACAGTGAGGGAAACACTTGTCTAGATATCACTAAAGATTGTTTGTTTTTTCTCCTTGGTACATTATAATTTTCTATCTCCTCTTTTTTTTAACCTAGGGTGATTTCCTTAAAAACTGTCCCTTCTAAATATTTTATTGCAGGCTACCTTGTTTTTGTTTTTTTAAATGCCATGTATTAATACCAGTTATGATTATACGCATATTATGGTTCTAATTATGCCATTATATTACTGGACAAGAAAGGTGGAATTTTGAGGAAGTATATCAGCATTTGCATGGAATCAGAGTGGAAAAACTTTGAAGAAAAACCACTGGTGGCGCATCTGACTAAGATTCAAACCCTTATCTCCCAGTCATTGGTATGAATAGTGATTCCTTTAAACCATGTGGCCTTTGAAGCGGTTCTGGCTTGTTTGAATTAGTGATGGTTAGCCCTGTCACTAAAATGCAACGTAAACATGTTTACGCGACACTGTCATTGGTGTATTCTGTTGCGCAGATGATAAGAGTGGAGATAATGCCGAGTCAACATCTATCGGCGTGGCGAGGCGGGGATCCTCGGAGTCTACCGGCTCAGAGAAAGACTTCCGGCGCAAGTACCAAGCCATCACTCACCGTATGGTTCACCGGAAGTCTAGCGTCGAGATGTACAAGCGGCTGCAGTCCAAGTCCTTCGGTAAGGCGCTTTAAACCTCCATCTTCCGTTGAGGTTTGGTAGGGAGGGGCTCATTCCTTCTCGCATTGGCGATATTTTGATTGGATGTCCCAGTACCGCGTCAATGCTTCAAGCTGCTTTCAGCTCTTTATAGCTTATGAGGGTTTAAATAGTTTTCTGTGCAACACTCTTCATTTATGTTCTTAAACTAGTGAATTGTGTAGGCCCCTGGATGTATTTGAGAAAAAAAAAACATTATCTCTTTTAAAAAAAAAGGTTGCAATACACTTTTGGTATCATCACTTGAATCACTCAACACTACTTAACCTGAAAGTTTAAATCAAGAATATTTATTGTTCTTAATTTGTCGGTCAGAGTTAAATAAAGTACCAATTTCACTAATCAATAAGAAATCTAATAATACATAACACAACTTCCTAAAAGAAGAAAACATTTTTAAAAAATAACAAAATGTCAAAAAGTAAATTGGTATAGAATGAGTGTACATACAAAAAACTATCATATTTGTATGTTCTATCAGTCTTTATCAATTTTCTTTTTCTCCCTTTTGTAACTTTTATTGGTTTTCTCTTTTAGTAAGTTGTGTTGCTTGTTCTACCCTCCCTCCTGATGAGGTCCAATAGAGTTAAACCTATTCCGAGGGATTGAGTTGTAGTGATTGGTTTTCATGCAGAATCCGACTTTTCCTCTTTTCATTGTAAAAACCTTATAGTATTCATTCGTTTTACATATTTTATATAAGATCTAGCAATTCAAATCTAATGAACATTAAAGTATATTAATAATCTCTTACTTTCATAATATTGATAGCTAACAAAAGTTGATTGTGGAGGCATGCTACTACTTAACATATTGTGGAAGATGCTCAATGTGTGTGCGCTAGAATCTCGAATGTTCCTAATGACTGGAAGAATGCTCTCATTGTTCCTTTGTACAAAGACAAAGGGAGTGAGAGTGAATGTAACAATTTCAGGGCAATTGTTGTTGAGAATTCCAGGTAAAAAAAATGTTTAGGGGTGTTTTAATTGAGAGGCTGAGTGAAAAAAAAAATTCCGAGCAAGATTTGGGGTTTGCAATGTGTTTTCATTCCAGGCAGAGGTTGTCTGGACCAGAGATTTGTATTAACACACGTGATTGAGAAATTTATGGCAGTAAGGAAGAAAGTTTACTATGCATTTGTTGATCTGGAGAAAGCATAGATATCGGGTGAATAGGAGAAATTAATGTAATGTTCTGAGTAAGTATGGCGTGGATGCGTGCTTAGTGAATGCAATTATGGCTGTGTATGATGGAAGTGAGTTGAACGTTAGGATGGTTGGAGTTTTCAGAGAATGGTTTTACATTATACAAGGTTGTGTTATATCCCCATGGTTGTCTAATGTATTTATGGTTAAGTGTATGAGGTGTGCTTGTGAAGACACAACATACAAATGGACAATGTGAATGCGAGAGTGCAGTTATATGAAGGTGATACTGTATTAACTGCTGAGAATGAAAGTGAATTGTAGAATTCACTAAATCGTTTGAATGTGGTAACAGACAGGAATGGATCTTCATGTAAATGTCTCCAAAACTAAGGTGATAGTTTGTAATAGGAATTAATCAGGAAATAATTGTCAACTTACTATAAAAAGAAAACTGTTAGATCACATGTATAATTTTGTGTATCTTAGCGGAATGTTCTGTATTATTATTATTATTATTACTATCATCATCATCATCATCACTGCGTCTTACTACCCGTTTGGGTTGTACGTACTTACGCTAATGTGTAATAGTAGGGTGATTGTGAGATGAAATAGACGACCTACAGTTTAACGTGGAATCCGAACCACGGTGGAGGCCTGGAATTCCCCACATTCACAAGATGTCTTGACAGAGGTGAAGGAAGGGTTTGGTAATCAGATAAATCTATGCCGGGACCGAGGATTGAAGCCCGGCCGCCAGCATAGAGGTCTGACACCTTACCCCTAGACCGCCAGGTCACCGGAATGTTCTGTAAAAATGGAAGGATAGATGGTGAAATCTACAGACGGGTGAAAGCATCTTGGAGAGTAGTTGGATGTATGTGGACTATTGCAAAGAATGAAGTAGTATCGAAAGAGGCAAAGACGGCACTATATTAAGGTGTGTTAACACCAACATTGATTTATGAATGTGAAGCGTGGCTTTGTCAGGAGAAACACAAGAGCAAGGTGAATACAGTTGGGATGAGATATCTAACAAATGTATGTGGAAATACTCGTGTGGACAGAGTCAGTAACAAATGGGAGCTGAATGATTGTGGTTTAAAAGAGAACCCAATAGGTCAGTGTGAAACAAGTCACACGTTGTTTTGGCGCATGTTGAGAGGTTTAGTGTGGATCGTGTGATGAAACAAATAAATGAAGGTAGAGTGTGTGGATCAAAAGGGATAGTTCATGTAATACGTGGATAAGTGTTCTAGAAAAATGTGTGGGAAAAAAAAAATTATTAAGAGTCTTAAAGGTAAAACTATTATTATTAGCACCGCGTCTTACTACCCATTCAGGTTATACGCACTTACGCTAATGTGTAATGGTAGGGTGATTGTGAGATGAAATGGAGGACCTACAGTTTAACGTGGAATCCGAACCACGGTGGAGGCCTGGCATTCCCCACATTCACAAGATGTCTTGTCAGAGGTGAAGGAAGGGTTTGGTAATCAGATAAATCTGTGCCGGGACCGAGGATTGAACCCCGGCCGCCAGCACAGAAGTCTGACACCTTACCCCTAGACCACCAGGTCACCCTTAAAGTTAAAAGATTATGTATGACTCAGTGTATAGATATTGTTGAAGTGAAAGGTGTATGCAAGGATAGAGATGTGTAGATAAGTCAGTAAGGATATATTAAATACAGAGTTGTTGTTTTTTGACATATATACACACAGTTTCTTGCCTACCTCATAAGGGAATGGTGTGATTAGGTATGTAAATATGTGTGTATCCACAACGTGGTCAACTATTGATTGATTACATATTTAGAATAATTTGTCTGCGAATTTTCACCAGTTTAGCATATTTTAATATTTCTCTTCAAATTCTTTTACAATTTTACATTTCAGTTTGATTTTTCCCTCACGTTTAGCTTGCTTGTCTAGTTGCTTATTTGGTCAATTGTTTGTTTTTTGTAAAGACATTTTATGTTGCATGAGTTTACTATGCTTGTTTAGCTGGTATTACTGTAATAGCCTATGTTTGATCGCAGAATGTTGATAGTAATTTATAGCCTGTACATTACCCTCTTACCATTCATTCTTATTTGCAGATTTGAAACACATTTTGAATGAAGATAACATCCATTGAGTGAAGATGATATATTGGAATAATTTGATGAATGTTGTAATTTACTAATATCCTATTTTTGTGTTTTAGACAAATACTTTCTTATGAATACATTAAGTCTCGCCATTAACATAAAACTTTTAATCAAGTTTGTTTTAGTACAATTCTGTTCTTCAGTGATTCTGTGTAGCTGTCAATTTTAACATTGGACTATCATGATGGTAAGTGAAAAAAAAAACCTTAATATTTTAACTTTTCATGTTTTAAAAATAATATTTGTTTTTTAACTTTAACCATGAATGTCTCACACATAGGTTGAGTTTTGTGTATAGGCCCACCCATGGCCCTCAGCAAACATTGTTAGCGGAGCCCTTAGTTATCTGCCTTGACTCTTCATGATATGATGAAATTATGTCTTTGTTTGAGAAACGAAACAATTAGAGATGGGTTGAATAGCATTTTTCTTTAATTGAAATCTTATTTTTATCTACAAATCTCAAATCTGATTCTTAGAAAACATAATAAGTTGTTTAACTTTCCTAAATGTTATTCCTTAACTTGGAAAATTACGCCCAGATACGAGAATCGAATCGGGGACCTTTCGCTCAGTACACCAATGGTTCTACCACTAAGCTATCCAGGAGTCGTCCCATGCCTAGGGTCATTCCTTACTCATATTATAAGGCAAAGTCTGTCATGGACGTGCAGAAATGGTCACTTACATATGAGCGATTAATTAAGATCGCGAGCTCTCAATTAACGCAACCACCTTCGACTCGAGGGGCTTTATGCTAACCATATTACAATGACAATAAAAATGCATTCATACAATTATTATTGTACTATTGGTAGCAAAATGCCCTAACTAGTCGAATATGGCTGCATTATCTGATCTTAATTAGTTGTTCATATGTAGCTGACAATTTCCTCACGTCTATCACAGACTCTGCCTTTAAATATGAGTGAAGAGTTATCTTGGGCATGGAACGACTCTTGGATAGGTCAGTGGGAAGAAAATTGGCGTACTAATCCAAAAGTCTCGGGTGCACTTCCCATGTTCAGATGTCATTTTCAATATAAAGAATAGGATATCTAGATATGACTCTAACCATAACTCACAAATATAATAGCTTGTATATTTTCCATATTTGTTTATTTTCCCTATATTATGGTTTTGTTCATATTAATAGATAAATTACCTGCTCCAATGTTTGCATGGTTTTAAGTTTCCACTCCTACAACAGACTGGATTGCTGAAGACGGGAAGATCGGGGGTTTGAATCCCAGTTGTGTCTTGTCAAGGCGGCTTCCCACCCTCCCTTCATGCATAAAAAGGTGCATTTCTTCTAAAATTCTACTTTCCTCATTCCTAACTGATTAGCAAATTTAATAACAAGTAGGGAGGCACTGTGGAAAAAAAAAGAAGTGGTTTGAAAAAATATTTATTTTCTTAACCTCAAAATTGTTTTTTTTTTTCCCCCATCAAACTAAAATATCCTTAAGGATTTATGGGCTGGCCCTATGAGAGGAGTGTGCAGGAGGGCATACATCATACCTGGGCCCCTTGTTCTAAAAGGTACCTGGGAATATCATGTGTTCTCAGAAAATGTTTGCAAATATTGAAGGCTAGCATTCATATTTCCATTACTTGTATGGTCACTAAATTATTATTAGTATAGGTATATTTTTTTGTCTTATTTTTTCCCACTTTTTTCTTTTTTTTTCAGATATTAAAGTACAAATTTATATATAATTTTTTTTCTGTCATATTTCTTATCTTTTTTTTCAGATAGAATAATTTTTGTCTTTCTTTTAGACAAGATTAATGGGAAATAGAAGGGGGCATGAAAAAACTTTGTACCCCTTGATAAAAATTACTATTAGAAATCATGGGGCTATAAAGAATCCATCCTTGATTCAAAATATACAAGTCTCAAATAAAACTCCGGACTTTAGTTGGATTCCAATGTCTGTGAATAAATATATTTGTTAAAGAATAGAAACTGTTGTTTAAGTTCGAACAATAAGATAAACTTTAATGAACGGTTTCCTCCTCAGTAAAACAAGCACTCTACCCTGCTGAATCAAACACAACGCCACCTTCCAGCTTGAGAATTCTTGGCAGTGAAACACTGGGTTACCGAATGAAAACAAATTTATAAATAGCTCGGGTTAGGTAGACTGCCTAGAATAGTTGGCAAGGACATGCGTGCCTCACACGTAAGCTTCGTCAGGGGGGGGTGGAGGCTGGGGGAGAGAGAATGGAGAGTTGTGATCATCGTGAATCACACATAAACACTGACCCTCAGTGTAGTAACATATGTGTTGTAGGTCAGATTGGGCCCTAGATTATGATGCGTGTGGATTGTGAATCGTTTAAAGTGCTGTGCCTATAGGAGAATAGGTTTCTTATATTGCTACACGCACTAGGTGACACTTATAAAGGGGAGGGGACAAGAAAGACACAAGCTTTGTATCAAAAATGGTTTCTGGTATGTAGTTTTTAAAATGTTATTTATAAAATAATGTTAATATTTTTTTAAATAATACTCCTTATATATGTATAATGTTAAAAATAGTTAATTGTGTGTGTACTATTTGTTTGTGACTAATGTAATTATGTTATTACATAGTTACTTAGTTTTTGATTATAAAAACTCTATGATTTTTAACTAGACCCTATCAAAAATATCGAAATATCGTGATACATGTTTTTTTTAAACTTATACTAATAACAATAAAATGAGTATCCAAATATTTTTTAAGTTATTTGTAGAGTTTTAGATGCATTATGCATGCACAAAATAAAACTAGATATAATATTTCCCATAAAATTGACTACTTGGTCATTTATGTCGATTTTGATGAGATTTAACAATATCATAACTTTACACATTTTTATTTCTTAGTATAGGTAGGCATTCTTCACCTGAAATTACCATTGATAAATAGTACCAGATGTACTGTTACAATTCCCTTCTTAATATTCCTATAACGAAACACAGTTTTCGATTCAGAAAATGTATTTTACTTAAAACAGGACCATTGGTAAAGCATAATTAAAATATGTTTTTGATCTGGCTAGTATAACAGTCAAGGTATGGCCATGTAATGAGGATGAAGAATAAGAGGATGCTAAAGAGAATTATGGGAATGAACTACATAGGAAAAAGACCACAAGGGAGGTCAAGAAAGAGATGGGAGTAGCAGATAACAGAAAGTGTTCAAGTGAAAGAAGAAGAAGAAGAATGTTGGAAGGATAGAGGAAGATGGATGCATTTTACTAAACTGACCTGGCCACAGGCTGGAAACAGTTGATGATGATGATGACTAGCATTTGTTTATAATCGGATTTTATAATGTTTAAACTGATCATGTGGTGAGATCATTTCATTGTATTTTTTTATGATTTTTTTTAATGGGGATAGGACACCCTCGACTCCCTTAAATACTCAAGGATATTTGAATTATAAAGTGTTTATTATTTTTTTCAGCTGATACGAGCCGTTGTGTCCACACCTCCTTGCACCAATCCTTAGAGAATATTCTGCATCATATGCTCATGGTCTGGTGTAAACAAACTCTCGCGATTAAGGTAGTTTCGGGGGAAAACGATGGTAAGCGAAATCAAATTAATATTTCTTTTTTTTTAAAATAACCATACTAATGTGAGTCGGTCAGTTAGAAAAAATAATCATAATAGATGAGAGATGTGTATCTCAAACCAATAAGTATGTAAATGGAAAATATATTGAAATTAAAACAAAAAAAAGTCCCACAACTATTCGGTGCAACTACAGTCCAATTTTCATAGGAGGGGCCTTATTTGACAGCTATATAAAAGTCATTAAATCTTGTTCACGTCTTCATATATCAAGTTGTGTGATCTGCATTTATTGCTTTTGATAAATATTATATAAAAAAGAATCTATGGCTTGAGCCCACGATTGAGCTATACCTACCGAGCGGCTGGCCCCATTAGCGAAATAAATAGAACTAACATTTGTGGATAGAGGGTGTCATGTTGTCAGCATAACAAACCCTGCAGCCATTAATTTCTGTTTTCTAAACTGGATCTGCTACTTGTTTATCAAAGTAGCTCCTTAATTGTCCTCACGAGGTTGAGTTTGACCCCATTCAAGATCCACTGCTTCACAGAACAATTCTGAAAGATCCAAGGATTGAATCCAGGACCTATGTATCTGTAGACAGGAACTCCGACAACTAGATCACAAAGGCAGTTAGATATTATCAATACCTCTAAAATAACATTGATAATAAAATAAAATGTTATCAATGTTGATCACAGTAAAAATATGTTTGTAATTTCTAAAAGGCTCATCCTACGAAGATTAGAATGTAGATTTTTATGGGCTCAAACATTTTTGAAAAGTCGATCGTAGGAGATATTTGAACATGAATAATCTAACCATCAGATTGTATAATGTCGTCCTATTCCCAAGATCATTTTATATTTCTGCTCTTAAAGGTTTAATTGATTTTAAAAATGGGATCCTTAAATCCTCAAGCACTAAAACCACTGAATCCCTCAAGTCCTTAATGATAATCAAAATGCAAAGTTTTGATAAAATATCAGATTCGAGATTTTTAATAAGTAAATATATATATTTTTTATTCAAACTTTTCATTGTAATTTGTTTTAAAGCTTTAATACTGATTATTGGTAGTTTAGCCCGACATAATTATAGAATAAATGAAACAACCACAACCCAGACAATTATCTTAACCTTTGAAGAATGTTATAGTGAATATATTAAAACAAAAAAAAACATTAATATTTAGCTACTATATATATTATTTACATTTCTCCCCTCTCTGCATTAAGTTTATAATTTCTTCTAAGACTCAAGTTCCAATTCTATATTTTAAATTCTTTGCTAAAATCAAGATTAAGGCGGGATCTCGCGGAGTCAAATGTATGACTCGTGACCTCATCAATTGTGTACTTACCTAGTGGATTACTCCATTGTTTGTGTTATATGTACTCTCTTCTTCTTTGTGTTTGATAAAGGCAACAATGCCGAAATATTATGATATATATGTTAAAATGTTTGTGTGTGTGTGTGTGTGTGACTACTTCTACTATAGAAGACAGAAGAAAGGAAGAAGATGTCACCTTTGTACATTGGACTCTTCCCACATTTTTCCTCTTTCCCTAGGTGGGCTTTCTTCATCAAATTTACTCTTAATAGTTTATTTTTCCTTTTTCTTTAGTTTTATCAATTTCCTTTATTATAAAATTATCTAGCCATTGGGCCACCTCATTTTTAATCATTGATATTGATGTAACATCAATCATCAATGTTTGTGATGATTTATTTTTATAAAAACCCATTTGTTCACTGTTGCCCTTTAATATTTACCTTTTGTTTGTTTGTATCATCCATTAGAAAACTATATTGCACATTTCAAATATCTTCACCTGAAGTGTGAAAACGGTAAAAGTTGTTGTTTTATAAATAGTAACTACTCTTTTATTTGCCATTTTGTTCAGCAGCAGAAGTGCAGACTGGGATCTGTATATATATCTTTCGATTGTGTAAGCTGTAATGTATTTGTTTTCATCACAATTTCTTGTACCAAATTCTGTTTGTAAAAGAGTAATTCAAGTATGTGATTAATGTTCCTTATTCTCAGTTGATTTAATCTTTTAAACCCCTCAGTTGATGCAGCTTCCCGAAATGTATGTACCATACTTGTTTAGTTTATATATATTACACCCTATTAGTGAAACAGCCTTTTTCACGACTTAGGGTGAAATTCTGTCTATTCCGTGTACTGGTCTTTACTCAAACGAGGACAAAAATTGTATGAAGTCATGCCCATCTCATGAACTGAAAATTACTGTCCTATCTACTAAATCCTAGCTAAAATTCACTTTCAGATATTATAAATTAAGAATTATAAACTAACCCAACCTAATTAAACCTAAACCTTTCATTCTAAAACAATTAAAGTTTTGTGCCAAGACTGTTCTTCGCTTGTCCATTTCACGGACCGGGCAAAAACTCACCTGGTTCATGAGTTGCATAACGCTTTGAGCTGCCTTATTAACGAATTAGCCAGTCCGTGAAATGGGCAGCTCCACACATTTCATGAGCCGAGAGAGTTTTTGTCCGGCCTGTGAAATTGACAAGCAAAGAAAACAGTTTGCGGAATGGGCAGAAACTTGCCAAATTCATGAAATGACCAAATGATCAATACAACTTTTGAGGTGTAACATATTTACAGTTAATTTAAATTCCTGCGGAGAGAATACTACTCTAAAACGCAGTGATTAAATGCATTGTTTTGTCCCCTCGGTCCCCTCTTCTCCTCTTTGCTCAGCTCGATAAAGTATCAAAGTTGTCACAAGGCCAACATCAACAACTGACCTAGGTCAACAGAAAAGTAAGCACTGTAATAATGTTCAACGTGGCTGAGTAACATTTTATTGTTGTCTCTAGTTTTGCTTGTTTATATTTTACTTATGAAAATTATAAATGAAAATAAGGTAGACTTAAATACAAAATAGACTAATGTGATGGTTAGTAAAAATATGAGTTACTAAAAATAAAATAACATATGATATGAAATAGAAAAAAAAAATGTATAATTTAATGTAGGCTAAGTCGTTTTTTAAAGGTAACATGGTGAATGTTAATTTAATATTTCATTTAACTTATTTCAGTTGTTCAATAAAAAGACAACAAATCTAGTCATCCACTTTGGTGGCAGAATGGTCTAACCCACTACTCTGGCAGTAGACTAGACTGCTGATTTAACAGGGAAATTGAGTTTCAAATCTCGGTCGGATGTAGTAAGTGTGGTTTTTCCAAAATGGTTTCCCACTCTACCGCCACACAAATGTGGTTAAACTTATTATTAATATAAGTGCCCTTAAAATTCCCAACTGGAAAAAATTACAAAAAGTAATAGCTTTGATATAAATTTTATGCTTCCGCTCCCCACCAAGTAAGTTCCTGGGTCCACCACTTTGTGGTTGGCTTCATTGTTCACATATTTGTTGATGTTGCTTATTGTGGCTGGCAACCGATACGTTCTGCTCCGTTGGTTCATTTGTGTTTTTTTTTATCTGCATGAATGTTTTCCTTAATTTTGAAATATGTCACATTCTCTTTTGGCTATGTTAGCAATAGTGTAGTTACATTATTTTGCAATCTCTTTTATTATAATTTTTTGTAGAATGAAAATAGTAATATTTGATTTTTTAAATTTTTTTTAAAGATTCATGCACGAATTTATTTATATGGAATTTGAAAAGAAATATTTCAAAGTCATGTTGACACAGGGTAGGATTTCTAATAGTTTTATTCAGAATATGTCATAGTTTCAGATGTGCCTGAGTGTTTAATAATGCCTTTAAAAGACAACTTAATCTTCCCCGGCACCTACTAAAGGTATGGTGATAAGATCCCTAAAATATTGGTTATCATCACCGTTTTCCAGCCTCTGGCCGGGTCAGTTTAGTAAAATGCCTCCATCTTCCTTTATCCTTCCACCAGTTTTATCCCCTCACTCGCACACTTTCGGTTATCTGCTTCTTCTATCTCTTTCATGGCCTCTCTTCCGGTCTTTTCTCCACATACTTCATTTCCATAATTTTCTTTGGCATAGTCTACATCTCAATCCACAACACACGCCCTTACCATCTCAGTCTTGTCACACCTGGAAAACCAGGCACACACTGGTAATTTTATAAAATTTAATAAAAAATACCGGAATAGTTATTAATTTGGGACATTTAACCAAGAACTTAAAAAAAAGTAGATATTTTTTATGAAAAAACGGTGAACTAAAGAATTAAGAAAGCTAATTCAAACATGTCTTATTACCACTTAATCAAGGGTTGTGAAGATACAAAACATGTAATTCCCAATTCATTCATCCTGTTTTAAATATAAGTTACAGGATTTAGCACTTAAGTCGGTTTGATGAAAAATGAAATGTTATTATTACTTTCTTCAATTCAGGGTGTCTACCATCTGGGGAAATCAGGGAAAACTGGAATTAGCCGGGTAATTTGAAGGGGTCGGGGAAAAAACCGGGAATAAGTCGTGAATTTGGTAAATTAAAAAAATATCCGGGAAAATGTTGTTTTACTCAAAATAGGAAATATAATAATCATTAAATCACTAAATTACAATGTGATTTAGACTGTCTTTAGTTTGTAACTGTGTAATATATTTTATAATTTTATAATTTCTAGTAGACAATACATATAAAAAAAACTTTATTTGAATCTTAAAACTTATTATTCATAAAACAAATTTAAAAAAACGTAGGGTGGGGTAACATAAGGGTGTGGACATACTTTTCAGTCGGGAATTTTAGGAGATGATCAGAGGAAATCAGAAGAAAAGTTAGGAATTTCATTGGTCAATTTGAGTAAGACACCATGTCAATCTAAACCGCCTGGAAAAGTGGGAATTCCTTCTTGAAAACCTATAAAACACAGAGAATCTGGTAGTAATAAAATAGTGACAACCCTGATTTAAGAACAATATATGTGGATAAAAACAATAAAACAATCTGAAAAAATTGCTTTATAAATAACAATTTGATGATTTGTCTTAGAAAAACTTACAAAAATGATGATATAGCTTTGGCATTTTGGCCGCCTCTCTGTAGTCTAGTGGTCAGAGTTTCTGGCTACAGATCCTCAAGTCCCGGGTTTGATCTCTGGTGTTTCCAGGCTTACTGTGAAGCAGTGGCTCTCAAACAGGATCAACTTAACCTCTTGAGGACAAATGAGGAGCTACATTAATGAAAAAGTAGCAGCTCCATTCTTGAAAACTGAGATTAATGGAACGGCTCACTGTGATGACCACATGATACCCTCTATCTGCAGAAGTTGGCACTCTCTTGGCCAACAGAGGCTGCTGCCTCACGATCATTATGACTCGATTGTTGGTTCATATCATGGTGTTTCATTTGTTCTCAAAATAAAACCTTAAACAGACCTGGCACTCTTTGAAAACGAATCCGATAGAGGTGTGGCATTAAAGGGGTTAATACATACAAACTTTCAACATATTTTCTCGATTTCAGAATGTGACAAGACTGTCGTCGTGCGAAGAGAATCAGGAGAGTTTGGTTTCCGGATCCATGGCTCGCGGCCAGTTGTGGTCTCCGCCATAGAACCGGACACCCCAGCCGAGACGTCCGGCCTGGAAGTGGGCGACATTGTCATCAGCGTCAACAGCGTCAATGTTCTGGAGGCTTCTCACTCTGAGGTCGTCAAGTTGGCCCATGCTGGTAAGTGACGGTTTAGTTTGTATAGTTCATGAAACCTCTTTTCTAGCCTTCAGTCCCAGGTCGATTGTGGCATGTAAAAATAACTGCGTGTGCTGTGTGAAAATACCTTTTGCGGTAAAATTGGTGGGTTTTTTTGTACTCGTTCATAGAAATTCTTGTGTGCTGATATAATCATTCTGCTTAAGAAAGTGCATGATAAATACCTCAAATAAATAATTTGAAAAAAATAAGTAAGTAAACATTAAAAGTTTTCTGTTAAAATGCACTAATTACCAAATTAATACATTCAGCTAAGTGTTAAATTAATAATCTGGGGTTTGATTGTTAAGTTTTACTGTGATTATGTTAGGGCTGAGTCACCAATAGGCAGTATTAGAGCTCTAAAATAAGTCACAATTCAAAATTTTTAAATAAAAACAAAGCATTGATAAATTTAAACTAATCAGGGATCGACACAGTCTGGATTATTAATTTGTCCAAATTTTCGAAAATCAAAAATAATAAAATTAGAATTAACGGAATACTTACGAAAACTCATTGTTAAGATAGAAACAGTCGCACTTTATCCAAACAATGAACTAACACATTATTTTTGTTGTTCCAAAATATCACAAATTTTGAAGGGACATGTCAAAACTCTAACAACGAAAAAGGTATCCCTTTTTTTAATTATAAGTTGTCGTTTTTCTGAATGAGGGTTGAGGTGCGTTTTTTGGCGGCAATATCTCTGATATTGATGCCGTTGTAGCTATTTTTATAGATAATAATTTTTCTTGGCGATCTGGATAATCAGCAATCCAGATTTTTGATGTCCAACTTATCAACACTATAATGTAACAAACCTTTATTTTTGTCAAATATCAAATTTGATATTCTCTTGAATCTCAAATATCCTTACAGATTCAAGGATTTGAGGGTTCCATCCCTAAAAATTAACATTTAATGCTCCTTATTTGCTCCATTAGGGTCCGACACACTCCAGCTGGAAGTGGCGCGGACGTGTAACGTGCTGACCCCGGTAGTACGAGAGCCAGGCGCCGGCAGTCCGCTCTACTCCGGCTATTTGTGGAAGCTGCGTACTTGCGATTCAGGGAACAACAACAGGAAATGGATAGAGAGATGGTTCTGTTTGAAGAGGGACAACTGCCTTTATTACTACAAGAACGATAACGTGAGTCTTGCATCATCATCATCATCATCACACGCACCTCACTCTTCTTATCTTTCCATTTTTTCTCTTATTCTTATTTTAACCCATTCAGGTTAAACGAATATATGATAATTAATCCTATGAGGTAGGAAACATTTTAGAGGTAATCTACCTGAATTGGCTTGGAAAGAGTAGGAAACCTTTTAGGGAAAACAGCCCTCAATAGACCCGAAATGGATTTGAACCTGGATCTTCCCGTCATCAGCAGGCCAGTCTGACATGAGAGTTACACCTTAGTCCGTTCGGCCACTGAAGTGGGTTTTTCTCCTATTAACTTTTTTAATTTCTCTTAAAGCAAAAGTATTGAATCATGAAAATTTCTAACTTTGGTATCTGGACATTTTATTTGTGCAAAAACTAAAAAAAAAATCTGTTCTCACAATTCTGCCTGTTACCATGTCTGTATGTCTGTATGTGCCCGAGGTATATAGCCAAAAAGATTTGATGAATTTCATTCAAAATTTACATTCAAAAAGTCAAACCACAAGTCGAAATTGTGAATAAAAAAAATGTATAATGACACATAAAGTGTTTAACAGCTCAATCTAATGGGTATGGATAAAGAAGGTCGCTTTTTAAAAATGTGCCAACATTATTGCAGAGAGAGGATAGAAAAACTGCAGTGATGAAATATCGTGTGTAAATCTGTTAAACTGTAAGCTGAACGCGGTGATGTCACTGTTTAGTCTTAACATAATTAAAGCAACCTAGGCACAAGTGGTTTGTAATTCACTATTGTGATCATAGATGCTAAAGAGTTTATTGAATTAATTAAACAAATTGAAAAATAACTTGTCTTACAATATGTTTAAATTGCACAACATATTAATAATAGTATACATAGCGTATAACCCCAACGGTCAGTAAAACCCGGTGCTAAATTAAATTAAATTACATTAAATATATATTATACAACAATATGTATTTTAATTTAATAAACATATATATAAATATGTTTTATGTACATTTGTTGCTAAATACTTATACTCTTGAATTTTACTATGAAAAACATACCAAAGTATAACTTCGTTCAATTCAGGAAAGCCAACCCCTCGGTGCGTTGATGCTCGCAAACTATACAGCGACTCGAACTCCTGACAGCGGCCGCCCCTACAGCTTCCAGGTGCTAAGGAAAGGGGCCGCAGGGCTCCATCTAGCCGCAGACGGGGAAGAATCAGCGACAAGATGGCTGGCGGTCGTCAGTCACTCCATAGAGCGCAACGCGCAGGTGAGTGAATGCACAATCAGGAAGATGGTATATCTGAGATTATGTGACTAACATTTGCAACTTGGGTACAAAACTTTACATTAGGGAGGGTGGGGGTATAAACTTTCAAATTATTACTTTCTCTTATGTGCATATATTATATATTCACTTATTATGTAGGGAATAATTTATAATTGAAACTTACTACTATCTTAAAGTTTTTTGGTGTTTCAAACCCCCTACGAAATTTTATGAACAAATATATTTGGCTTTATTTATAGTTCAAACAATATCAAAATTAAGATACAAATACAAATTAGGGGGCTGTGTTACCATAAAAAGCACTTCAGGGAGCTTCTAGAGGTGATAAAAATTTTCCTAAACTTTGGCATTTTGGGGGTTATTTTACCATATAAAAACACTTCACAAAGCTTGAAAAAAAGTGTTTAATATTCAGAAATTTTCCAAGTCTTCGGCAGCTAGGGGGTAATTTTACCATGAAAAAGAAAAACTCTTCAGAGAGCGTCTAGAACTGTTTATCAGTTAGAATTTTTTCTAGCTTCCAGCAATTGGGTCATGTGCCGACAAACCCTCCTCCCCTGAAATGATTGGCCAGTCTACAGCCTTGGTGCTCATAGCATACCATGGGACTATGATTTTTCTGATGATCCTCTACTTTTAACATTGCTCAAAGAGACAGTAGACAGTAGTAGTTCCATAAACACTGACATTTCCAAATTTCTTTGATTGAAGCATATTGTATTAAAAAAAGAACATGAGAAAAAACACATATTAAATATAGTGTAAGTAGAATAGTAAAATACAAGTAGATAGTGCAACTATAGTAGTAAAATACAAGTAATAGAGTTGAAAAATAGAGATCAAAAACTATAAAAAATAGTTTAGACCTGAGGTGTAAATAGAATTGGTGCTACAAACACACGATAATGCCTGTTTTGCGAATGTGTGTAGGCAATACATCCCCCAAAAATCCGTTTCCCTTGGATCGGTGGCTACGTGTCCAATGTATCAAGCGTAGCTTAAGTGCCATCTACAGCGCAGTGTGGCCACTATCATTGTATAATATGGTTGCAATCTATTTGATTTGTAATGAGCATAATGTTCATTGCAGTCTGCGTGGCCAAGACATTACATTGCTGCCATTGGACAAAGAGGTTATGGCTGCCTTTTGAATAAAATTGAGCGCTACTGCCCAAGCCTCTGAACTTTCTATCCTTCTAATAGGACACATCAGTAGGGAGTGTGAAATACTAAGCACAACTTGATAAAAGTAAAAAGAGGAAACTAAAACAGAGTAAAAGTAAATTGATAAAGGACGATAGTATAATTTATAACCTTCCGACGAACATGGGACTACCAATTATTGAATAATACTGGAACTTCATCACAATGGAACACTAGGTTTTCTTTATCAAGGAAAGTATAGGTATATAATTTTGTTAGATTAATTCAAAATAAAAGGCCACGCCATTACTCAGTAGTTAACACAATTGTAACGAAACGTTATCAAAACGCTGCAACTTTAAAATTCAAAATTTGGATGTCACCGCACTGCAGACCCCACACACAGCGGTGCTGTAGACCAAGTTAAGTCTAAAGAACATTTTCCCTTGGTTTTAATCTAATGAGAAAGCAATTAGAATTTTTCAGTTTCGTGAAATCACGCCATTTTAAAACGAGAAAAAAAAACTTAATTAAAAAAGTTGCCTGGGAGTGCTTTGTTATGCACATTTTACCCATAAACAAGTATAAAAAAAATGTAAATGAAACCTAGGTCACGGGATTCAGCAATAACAATCGATTTTCTTCAAGAGGCAGCCATTAACTGTTTGTCCAGTGATAGCAATGTAAGGTGAGAACTACGTTCTTCTTTTCATTGTAAAATCTATATTGCATTTGTTACCTTTTATATGTTTTTAACCTTTGTTCCAGTACTTTATTCCAAATATAGCAAAGTGTACATCAAAAGGGGAAAAGAGATTTATCATTACTATGCAATTTATATACATTTCCTCGCCTTAGTTTTTATTTCATTTTATAAATCAGGACACGACCTAAGACATTATAATTTCTGTAAATTTATGTTTATTTTATGTATTTATTTGTTTATTGTGTACATATTTTAATTGTATTACTTGATCCCATCAAATGTGGTGTTAGTTTGATAATGATACTAGCAGCTCTCTAACACGATACAAGAACATATAATTTGAAAAAACAAAAAACTGATGGGCTAACCTATGAATGCCCTTAAAGAACTGGCTAGCAGACTTTTAAGACAAAGCATTAAAGATGACCTTAAATTTATTAGATTGAGATTTTCTTGCATTAACTTTTATTCAATGATTTGCTTTTCAAAAACATAACTTAAAGTTTTAGGGATTTGTGAATTAGTACATAGAGGAAAGTGTGAAGTTCACTTTTTTTAATTTCAAAGCTTAATTGAATTATACTTAACATTTCATAAGTTCGAAGATTTGAAAAAGTTGCATCATGTTGGAACAAAATTTACATTTTGCATAAAGCTTTATGCATTAAAATTAATATAGTTAACATTTTATTTAGTTATCTGAGTTATTTAACATCAACTTTCTGAACCAACTTATTAGGAGAGATAGCCAGCACACTTACCTAGGTGATACTGGAGTAGAAATTGTTTAGATATAACACTAAAAAACACATAAACACATTTTTAAGGACAATCTTTCACTGTCACAGACAGCTTCATCAGGTCAGGAGAGTAGACTGATGCTTTTGGTTGAACTGTAAGGTTGGCTATCTACTCTCCTGACCTTATTAAGCTGTCTGTGACAGTGAAAGATTTGTCCTTAAAAATGTGTTTATGTGTTTTTTAGTGTTATATCTAAACAATTTCTACTCCAGTATCACCTAGGTAAGTGTGCTGGCTATCCCTCCTAATTTAAACCATGATTTAGCCTAGTGCTCTAGACCACTGAACCAACTTATTATATCAGCACACAAGAAATTCTATGAGCGAGAGCAAAAGGCTCTCCCAATTTTGCCGAGAAAGTTATTTTCACATACCTTTCAGGGTTATTTTACACGCCACAATTGACATGGGACCAACAGCTTTACTTCCCCTCTGAAGAAAGTTGTGTTACTACATTTTTTCACTCGAGAAAAAAAATTTGTTTGCCCCGGCTGGGTTTGAACCTACGAACATCAGGTCCTGTGGCAAGCACCTTACCTCAAGACTGCCAAGGTCGACTATAACTAACAAAATGCCATATTGCAATCGCCAAACATTACAAAAAATGTCAACACAAATATATATTTTATCTTTCTTTGATTTTTTTACTTGCCATCTTTTTTTTTTTTTTTTTAAATCTGTAATGTCCTTACATTACTCTCGCATGCTCTAACGATAGCTTGGAGAAAAGATCATTCACCAGACCCGAACCTGTGGTCCATTATAAGGTTTTAAAGTCTCAGATCCACTTAGCCCCTAAACTTAGATATAAATACAGGCTTCATATTTCTTCCCCTGCTTTCTTGTTTTATCAATATAACGTGTTTTGTAATATATGTTTTATGTGCTCATACTAATTAGCTGAAAAATAAGGATGATAATGCTTTTAAATGTTAAAAATTAGTGTTTTTTCTGATTTAAACTAGCTTTCCTAAATTCAAAAATAAATCAACCATAAAAAAAAAATGAGAGCTTGTAGTAGCTTGGATTTCATAAAAATGTTGTTAACAAAGCTTTTTCAGTTCTAACACATCTGTCTGGTACCTATATGTTGCTTTTCTTCGCGCAACTCGCAATGCATGCAGATGGACGAATGGCTGGACATCAGCAAGCGTAACCTAAAGCTTTCGCCAAGCGCAGTGCAACAACCCGATTGTTTCGGCTACCTCATGAAACTCGGCGAGAAGTGGAAGTCTTGGAAAAGACGCTACTGTGTTCTAAAAGACGCTTGCCTCTTTTTCTATAAGGATGGTACATCAGACAGTGCCCTTGGTAAGATGATCGTTTGATCAAATGATATTATATTTTGATGTTGCTGCAATTCTTTATTAACACGTTAGAAAATAAGATGTTTTAGCAACCTTTTAGGCAGTAACCGGGTATTGCAACCTGCTAGCCAGGTATTAAGGAATATTGTGAGAGTCACCACCGGTACAACAATAGATTCCTAAAAGCTGTTAAGGGTTGTGGCTTACTTCTCTTGTCTTAGACCGCATTAACGGTCCGGGGGACAGTTATGTTAGTCCATGTTGGATTTTCAAGACCAATGGGAGTGTTTTCCTGATATTTAAAAAAAATATCAGTTGTGTCGATTATGACACATATTACTGTTGTCTAGCTGGGCTTGCGCCAAGGACGCTGACAGGTCAACTCTTTTTGGGAGTCAAGTTTTGTGAATCTTTGATCAACATCTCGCACTAGACGCTCGAGTATTGGTCACGGGTTGAATTAGTAAAAAAAGAAGATCAGGTGTGATAATCAAGAGTAATTAGAATACATCACTTACAAATCAATTAATATTATGAGTTTATCACAATCAGTTGACGGCCACTCTCACACTATTCAAGACGTATCAAGTGAATTACTAGAAGCCAACCAATACAGAAAAACAGTAATTTAAATGAATGATTTCATCAATTAATTTAACACACTAGCTAAAGAATTGGTTAAATTGATAAAAAATAAGGATTTAAATAAATGAAGTTTTATTATATTAACCAACAACGCCGTCATTATACCATCACTACAAAACTATAGATTGGACAAATAAACATTCATTCCGTGTTGACCTCATTTCACTTTTGAAACCATTACGGTCATATACAGGTTGGCCACGAAAACGAGTGTGTTAGCTGATGTATGTTTATGTGCTTAACAGTGTATGTAGTAGTTTTTTAGTATGTAAAACTGTTGATAGCAGTGGCGAGCTCTGACCTCAAAATCCAGATATGCGTTCATGAGGGATTAATGAAGCAGGGGGGNNNGAGTTCTCCCCTCAGAAATGTTGAAATTTCATGTTGAAAAAATGTGACATTGTATGTAATATTTTTAGTTAAATTTTGAAAGAAATCACTTCCTAGTAGCAGGGTTAGGTGGTTGGAAAACGCCCGTAATACGGAGACTTCAAAGTTTAAGCAAGATCCATATACTTTCGCTCTCTAACACATCTCTCTATAGGCATATCTCACCCTTCTAAATGAAATAACTCCTATAACACTATAAAGTTAAATTATAAATGGTTGGATGAACAAATTAATTTAATAACATATAGCATATACACTATATGAAAATTTTAAATAAAATCACTATGGTAAAATAATATACATAGAAAAATTAAATATATACTACACAACTTGAGCACATGTTTATGTTCTGATTCTCTCAGTTATACAGTTCATGTACAGTAGCCCCATGGCTTCTTTGGTGCTGAGTGACTGTTCACAGCTGACAGCGGACGGTTTTGAAAAGTTACCAGACCAACTTATGTATCCCTACACCAAACCATATGATCTGCAAAAACATGTGTTTAGCAACTGTCACTTTGACAGTGAAAATTTAGTTATATACCTAAATGTTGACTGTCGGAAGTCAGCTGTGAACTGTCAGTCAGCACCAAATAAGCCATGGGGCTACTGTATATACAAAATCGGCATTAAATAGTAACATACTGTAAAATAAAATCATTCTAAAACAAAGGTCATACTCGCAAAATAACTGTAAGCACAGCACGCCCAGATTGAATATATTGTTGGCTGGTGGCTGTGTGTTGCGTTTTCTAAAGCGCATGCATGGCAACTGTAAGTGATTGATTGGGAGGGGAAGGGAAGGGAGGAAGGAGTGCCAGCACGGCAATGTCCCTCAAGTCTAGTGGCTGGTAGTGTCCAGCCCCCGCATGCTTCAGTGTGGGTAACATACAGGCACGATGCTACCATATGCTCAGAAGCATGCATGGAGGATTCGCCCCTGGTTGGTAGTATTAAATATGTAACCTGTTTGTTGCCAGAAGCTAATAGGTAGGCTGCAATAGGAATTCCAGGCCAATCGAATGATATTTTCATGCATTTTTGTAAATAGTCCCTTTAAAAAGAACTCAATGTCATCAGACTGCAATTAAGCTATACCGACAGAACGAGCCACTGTCTTTTGTCAAAGATAGTGCCAACTTCTTCGGAGAGAGGGTGTCATGTGGTCAGCCCAACAAACCTTACGGTCGTTTGTCTCAATTTTATAGACAGGAGCCGCTACTTTTTTTCACTCAAGTAGCTCATCATTTTGTCTTTACGAGACTGAGTTGACTTCATTCCAGACCCATTGCTTCACAGAAAATCTGGAAGCGCCGGGGATTGAACCCTGAATTTCTGGTCCCGTAGCTAGGAACTGTGACCACTAGAACACAGAGGCGGTCGCAAATAAGAACACCTCTTTACATCTATAGATTTTTGTAGAAAATGTTTATAAGGGTATTTTACCTGTGAGAAATTTTAGAAAATTTTGAATTTTTTGAAAATGTTAAACATTTAGTTCAAAATGAATATATGTTGGATACACTGACTAAGATGCACGATCCAACCACTGCATCAATCACGAAAGGCGCTGCAGTAGTGCCAGCATCAAGATTTAGCCAATCACATAGCTTTCACTTTAACAGTTCTTTTTTTCCGTCAACAAACCACCCGCGTCGTTTTGTGCTCACGCTAATCCTTTCTGTGTTAATTATCCCACTAAGTGTATTTGTAGATTGTATGTTCATCTTGGACGATAATTTTGTGTACTCAACATTAATTTTTGTTAACAATATATGAGACTTGTTTAGTGAGATAAATAAGAATATATTTTTATGTTTACAAATAAAATCATTTAGGGGTAATTTACACACAAATTGGTATTTTAAATTTCTTAAAAATAATTTAAGGAATTTAGTTGGAAATTTTATTTGATTAGTGTTTATGATTATTAACAACCACAAAAATAATAATTCTTAAGTGAACTTATACAAGAGTTAGTTTAATAAAAACCGGTTTTTGAACATTTTTGTTCCAAGCTGTAGAGAGAAATGTTGTACACTTGTGCTGTACCATTTTTATTTTAGTAATGATACCTATTTTTTATTTTAGTAATGATACCCATTTTTTATTTTAGTAATGATACCTATGATAAACATCCTTGTCACTATAATGTTCCATTCTCAGGGATGGTGTGCCTCCATGGATACAGAATACAAAACTCCACCGCTGGCGGGAAAAGGTTTGCCTTTGAAATTCTTCCACCCGAACCTCGACAACGACATTTCTACTTCCACACTGACACAGAGATGGACAAGAAACGGTGGGTTTTTACATGAACTATAAAAAAATGTATTACAAGTTTAAAAAAAATTGAGCCTTCATATTATTTGTCCCTTTTATATGTTCCTATCTAAGTGTTCTCTTCTCTCCCTTCTGTATTTTTTGGTTTCCTATTTTAGTAAGTTGTGTTGCTTATTACACACTCCTTCCTGATGAGTTCCAATAGAATGTATAAGTTTAAAATTTAATGTTAAGGTAGTATGAGCTAAAATTTGACCTAAAAGCATGTTCTAAGAGGGTGAAAATGTAAGAGAAATGTAGGGTACCTGCACGAAACTAAAAACAGCCAGCCTGAGGCTACTGTGTGACGACACCTTGCAGGGTGAAGGCTATCTGTTTATCCCAGAGATTGTATGTATGGTCAGTTTTGGGTCATCCGATTAAATATTCTGAAAGTTAAAAAATGACACCTGGACACGGGAATCGAACCCGAGACTTTTGGCAATTAGTACTCCAATGCTCTATCCACTGAGCTATCCAGGAATCGTCTCATTCCTAGGGTCATTCTTAACTCATATTTTAAGGCTGAGTCTATGATGGACGTGTGGAAATCGTCGGTTACAAATGTGTGATTTTATTAAGATCCCGAGCTATCAGATAACGCAGCCACCCTCGACTCGGTAGTTGGCTTCCAGGTGTCATTTTTTTCAATTTTCAGAATATGATATCTAAATGAGAGTAAATCCTTACTAAAACAAATATAATAGCTCTGGCTATTTGATTCTATCATCCGATTATAGCTGTGTTCTGATTGATCTGCGAGGCACAGTTTAAAAAACGTTTTGAGAAACAGAGAACATCTCTTGAGCCATTTGTCCGATAGTTGTCTTTAAATGTGTGTCACCAGGATTTATAATTTATGGCATTTCTCCGGTAGAGTTTTTGCGTGGGTGTGTGAGTTTCATCCGCACATTTATAGTTATAACTAATAGCTTATATGTATGAAAAAAGTGCATTGAGCAAAAACATTTAGTAATGAATAAAATGATAAAGTATTAGGAAAAAAGTAGCACACAAATAAAAGGAAAGACACTAACACAAATTTACACACACTTCAATATTCCGATGCTATTAAAGCACCTTCCTCAGAAAGTAGTAGTAATATATTAGTATATTACTACTACTTTCTGAGGAAGGTGCTTTAATAGCATCGGAATATTGAAGTGTGTGTAAATTTGTGTTAGTGTCTTTCCTTTTATTTGTGTGCTACTTTTTTCTTCAATACTTTATCATTTTATTAATTAATAGTTTAGTTAACAAAAGTATTTGGTTTCCTTGTGATTATCAATTAACTTAATAAAATTATCAAGTTGAACTTATTATTCTACAATGTGTATTAAAGTGATGAAATATTTATATATATTTTTTCATTCAAACACTGGAGATATCTAATTCACATTTTTAATGTAATTAATAAAATAGTGAGAGTTACAATGAACACCATTTATAATTTAATTTTATTAGAACCATTATTTGCTTTTTTTTATTTTTCAAATTTTTGAGATTCATTTTTTATCTTTCGAGACGAGATTGACATTATTTTTTTCTTGAATTTTCAAATCATTTTTGAGTCGTGCACATTCATAAAATATTGTGTTACAAATGAAATTTAGGTCAGGGGATTGGGCGGTAGCGATTGATTTTCTTCAAGAGGCTGCCATCACCTCTTTGTCCAGTGGCAGCAATGTTAAGTGGGAAATGTAATCTTCTTTTCATTGTAAAAGTCATATCATGTTCGTTTCCTTTTATATGTTTCTATCTATCTTTCTGTTACCCTCTTCCAATATAACAATGTTAAAAATGAGTTTTTTTAATGAATTTAAATTTGTTTCAGAGCTTTAATATCATTTATTGATGGTTCGGACCAGACCTAATTATGGAACAAACATAACAGTCAGACCCTAGATTGGTAATTCAACACTCAACGGAATGTATGAACGTTATAATTAATGCATCAAAATAAATATCAAAATTTGTAGCTATTTTTATTTTCTATTGTTTTGTTCTATTTCTATTTTCTTTTGTGTTCATAATTTTTTCCAAAATTCAAATTTGCCAGTCAGGATTCCTAGGTCAAATACTCGAATTCATAAAATAGTGTATTTTACAAAACTTTAATAAAATGTTATCGATGTTGACTAAAAAATATCAGTTTCTTGCAGTAAGTATGTCAATTTTTTTAAATATAATTTTTACTAATAGATAAATTCAAAAAGAGAGCTTTGGTAAATAGATGGACCCTTTTCAATATTTCATCTTCATCATTATCCTCATCATCCTCATCAACTGTTTTCAGAGTGTATAGCCCGAATGGGTAATAAGATGTGGTACAACCTAAAAAAATTGTGTTTCCTGCCTTTATCTGGCCGGGTCTGTTTAGTAAAGTGCCTACGTTTTACTCTTTCATTCAATAATTTTCCCTCCCTTAAGTAACTCTTGTCCATTATTCTCCTCTCACTTGCCCACTTGCCATTATCAACTACTCTGTATCCTCCTTGGTATCCTTTCTTTTTCCATCCTCATTACATGCCCATACCATCTCACCCTTGATTCCTCTAATATCTCATGTACTCCAACATAAGCATCACATGACCAGACTACCTCACCCTGGTTTCCTCTAATATCTCATGTACTCCAACATAAGCATCACATGACCAGACTACCTCACCCTGGTTTCCTCTAATATTCTATGGAACCCATGTAGCTCAACTCATGCCCAAACATCTTCTTCGTTCCTAATCCTATTTATTCTGGTGACGACTCCTCACAAACTTCATTACCATGTTCTCCACCTTTATTTTCTGTCTTGCATCTAATGTCCAGATTTCTGCTGCATACCTGGACATTGGATGTAAGAAAGACCAGGAAAATGGAGACCAAGGAAAGAAAGCTAGTTGCTATCTAGAGAAACAGGATAAGGAATAACCGTCCTGACAAATGAAAGTTTATATATATATTTTTTTTTTCAGATGGCTCGCTGCCCTCGAATACTCTATTGACCGTTGGATTAAAGTCGGCTGACGCAAGTGCCTCGGATGTTCAACTTCCAAACACCAAAAAAGCAAAGAAATTGACCAAAAAACAGCTTTGTCTTAGTTTAAATGCTAATACTGGTCCGCCTCATCTCGAAGAAGAACGAAAACTTTCTCTAGAAAACGGTCACCACAATTACCAGCTCTTAGCTACTTAGTAGCTGCCAGAGCCTAGTTAATATGAATGAACGAAGTTCTTCCTAAACGAAAAAAGACCACACGATTCTCCCATTTTAAAATAAGTTTTAAAATTTTGGAAGGAAAAAAAGGGGGGAGGGATTATATAAATAGTTCAAAAACATTAAAAACTTTTGAACACAATTTTGATCAGGAAAAAAAAAAGCTATTCTTAAAAACAAATCTTTTTGAATACTTGACATGAAGGATATTGAGACATTTAAAATTTAGAAAAAAGATTGTACCAAGTTTTGGGATTTTAAACAAATTTTCAACTACAGTTCAATGGGTTTTTCTAACTTACAAGTGTTTATTGAAAACATAGAATTATTATGTAAGAAATTGTCATCAATATATTGTTAAATGTTATTTGTAAATAGAATGTTGAGAAAAAACTTAATTGTATGTCAATAAGAAAGTTTAATTGAAGATGTGATGGTTTTGATGATAACTTTTAATGTCAAGTAAATGTTATACCTTAAAGCATTGTAATTGGACAATATAATTTAGCAACCAATATTTCTGAAAACTTTCCTTATAAAGAGGAGTGTGCGAAGCTTAAAAAATCGAATTCAACTTCAATTTGAATATTTATCAATTTTGACTTTGCTTTGAAAACAAAATTTAACATTAGTTATCATGTTACATCCAAATTATATTACATATTTTTCCAGTGTAGCTTTTTATATATTAGATTTACTGTCTAAGACTATACAAGTATGAAGATTAAAATATTATTTTTCTATATAGAACATTAAAAAAACATAAATCAACTTTTAATTCAGCTCTGGGACTATTTAATATTATTCGAGCCGGCTTTGCATCGAATCAAGAGATTGGACTTTGCACATTCCCACTTAAAAACATTTTCAACTTTGTAACCAAAATATAATTTTAAAATAAATTTTACCTTGTTGGTGCAACTGAATCTTTTGCAATGTCACAACATTGAAAATAATTGAGTTTATTTTAATAGTTGTGCTATTTAAACTTACTAAAATTATTTTTATTGCTAAAATGTACTTTTATAAAAGTAAAAATTTGTAAAATTTAATTATTTTTATAAATGAAGTTATTATGTTAAGTCATACATCTAAAGTTTGATTAACTTCAAGTTCAAAAATTTGTATTCTAGGTCAGAAAAAAATAATAAACCTTAATGAACAGCCAAACATATTTTGAAAATGTAAATCTTTGTCAAGACTTTTGAAATCATTTCATTTTATTAAGTTTAGTCATATATTATTATAAACGGAATGCTACTAAAATATTACTTAACACTCAGAAAATTATATTCTACCAATTAGAGTTAAAATGATTAAAAAATAAAAATATAGGTAGTTAAGATAGTTCAATAAATTTCCCTTTAAAACTACTTAATCTTTGAGTGCAATATTTTAAGAAAGTAGATTTTGAAAATGTTTTTTACAAATTATTTTTAATTTTTTCTTTAATCACACCTACCCGCCTCAGTGGCGTAGTTGGCTAACGCGCTTGTCGTGTTGAGCTCGACTGCTGAGGACGGGGAGATCAAGGTTCGAATCTCGTATGCGGGTTCACTTCCTCTAATTCAACCTTCACAATTCCCAATCCATTAGAGTAATTAGTACTTAAAGCGTATAACCCGAACGGGTGGTAAGACGTGGTGCTAAATATTATTATTTATTATTTATTATTATTATTATTATTATTTAATTACAACTAATTTATGTTGTACTAATACAGTGTCAACTTTTAATGCCCATGCTAATAAAATATTAATTTAGTATAATTCACTAGTTGATTTAGTCACGTATGAGATGAAGTGAAACTATTATATTACATAACAAATAAAAAAATATTCACTATGAATGTGTGAAGTACACTTTTTCAATTGGAAACAAAGCTAAATCAAAGTTTGAATATTTAAAAAAACGTTCATTGTTGGATAAAAATATTATACTCCACACAGCAATGTAAATTTAGGTATTAGATATTATTTACAAAATGCTTTATTCCGAACACTATTAATATATTTCATCTTAAAATGATAAAGTATTTTAGCATCCCAAAATGTTATATAATTATTTCTGTTTTTTTTACACAAACACTAATTTTTAATGGAAATAAAAACAGATAATTTAAAAAAATGAACATATATGTTTGCTTTTCTTAACGTTAAATCATTATTCTTTTTGGCAAAGTTTCATAGTTGACGAGTCCGGAATTTTACTTTCAAATCGAAGTCTAAACAAACAAATTATTTGAACTGAAGTTGAAGTTTTCGAAGCTATGCAACACCTTAACATTCATATGCTACAGCAATCCCCGGAATAGTTTCTTCATTGAATATAACTTATACTTACTACAAAAATATGTGTTCAGTTTTATTAACACATAAAAAGAATAAAAATGTAATTATATTTTCAAAGTAAACAAATAAATAGGCATTATGATTCTTCTTGGTAAAACTTTACTATACAACTAATATCGCATGGAGTTGTTAAAAAGGGAATAGATGAATGATACAGCGACTAAAGAGTGAATGGACGAAAACGCACAAAGACAATGCACACACTGATAAAAAAAACTATTTGCTTTGTTAATTTTAGATGGTGTATAAAGAGTGTTGTTATCTTGTTAGTCTTAAGATATTTTAATTTACTTTTTTAATCGATGATAAGACACTGAAGATATGCATTGGCAATGGGATCTGAAGGTTTGGGTACTTCCAGCTCATACGTTGCGAAACACAGTGGTGGCTTGCGGGATGTTGCCAGTAGAGGTCAGGCTTCACAGGACTGTACTAGTAAATTACTTCTTTCCTTTTGGCATGAATCTTGCTTTTTAATTACGTGAATTTGAAGGAATTTTGTTAAGCTTTTGTGCATTTTAAAATGAAACTCACGAGCACTTAAAGTGTTATCACACTAAATCAGCGATGCCCAACAAACACCAGAGTTCCGCGAGACTTTTTATTTATCTGCCAATAATTTTTGGACAAAATGGATATATATTAAGAGTACTTGTTATCTATTGAATATAAAGAGAATAGTGCAATAAATAATGTTAAATGTAAGGATAAAACAATTATTGATAAGCCAAATTCAAGTACTGAAGGATAGTAATTAGTGAATATAAATAGTGAATAAATAATCTTGAGATATTTTATTCATAAGTACGGGTTAGTTAATATTTACCAACCATACTGGCTTACACATATATTTTGTAATCCACCCCTGTTGAACATAATGTGTGTCAACCAGGTAAACTTACCCCTAGATTCTATTAAATATTTTTAGGGTTCCTCCAAATCAAAAAGGGTGGTATTCCCTGCGTTAGTTAGATACAAACATTTTTTAATTCACATCCCGGCAGGAAGGTTACTACTGGCCATTTCCGTGAATAAACCAAATAGCCTGAGTCGTAGACAATTTAAATAAATATGTTTATAAAATAACTACTTCAAGATCAAAAAATGATGTTTTTGACAATGTAGAGCTATTTGTAGAATGATTCAGGAATTTACAACTTATGTTTCAAGGTTATATACTTAAACCTCATAGCATAAAACATAAATACTATCTAGATTCGCGGCTACATAACCAAGTAGGCAACATTCTTAAAGCAAATACACAAACAGTAGCCCACTACATTAATTTGTGTGTGGTTGGTCAAGTCAAGTGGATAGTGGATGGGAGGGAACAGACAACAATTCACAAATACAGTCATAGTCGTACCTGGCTTACGACACACAAGTCATCCCTGATTCTTTCCATTGGCCTATTACATTTATAGATTATATTAATCAGTGATTATCATAATTAATTCACATGAGCTATTCATATTCAAGCGAAATGGATTTATAGCTAAACTTTTTTTTTCCCAGATGATTTTGGGCAATAATCACTCGGTTATTTGATTTTTTTTTTCTTTGAGAAGGAAAATTTGTATTCATAAAATATATCACAGTTAGTTATTACCTAACCTGCTTTAGAAGCTGAATGATCAGAGGTTTCATTCTCTCGTGTTATACTGGCCTGCTGATAATGGATAGATCAGGGTTTGAGCCCCGGGTGGTTTTTCAGGTAATAAAACGCTGTGATAATATATTTACATTATATTTTAAATAAAACATACATATTTTATTTAAAAGTTATACCTATATCTTTTATTTAATAATATATATTTATATAAATATAAAACTTTTAAATAAAAGATATCTTGATGTGTATTGTCTTTAATTTTAAAACTCGTTTTATTGAGATAAACTATATAATCTTTCAGTATGTGATAGAACACCATATTGAACAGCATTTAAATAATCAAATAAACTATTGATGGGTCCAATCAGAATCTTCATTTTATCTTAAAATTCCGAATCCTGGAAAAATTTATGAACATAATAGTAAATAGGAGTATAGCAAAATAATGGAAAGTAGAAATAGTAACTTTTTTTTTTTCATTTATTTATTTGAGGTATTTAACGTACACTTTATGAACCGACAGATTATATATCATCACACGACTTATAAACTAACTTAAACCTAGGCTAGCCACAACATCCAGCCCCTGGTCGTTAATTCATCACTCTGAAATTGTAAACCCACTTTTCACCAATTATGGCATTTTCGGCTATGCTAGGAATCGAATCCGGGATCCTTAGTTCAGTATACAGACACACTAATGACTAAGCTAAGATATATGACAAATAGTAACTAAATGTTAGCTTTCTTTTTACTAAAATAAACTAATTATTTCAGTTAAGTGTTATATCAACAGTCTGGAGTCTAATTTTTAAGTTTTTTGTGTAATAACTTTTAGCCTGAATCACCAATAAGCAGAATTAAAGTTCTAAAACAAATAGCTAGTCAAAATTTTGAAAAAAATAAAGTGTGTATATATATATTTACTTTAATTTTATTATAAATTTTTTTTTTTTCAAATCTTGAATATAACTAGGGATTAGAGGATTTTACAGTGCAATCCCTAAAATTAATATTTTCATCATTTTTTAAAATTATATTTACAAAGTACAAAAGAAGAAGGCGTATTAAAATTAGACCTTGCCAAGCCACCGCGTCAACATATCACTTGAACTAATAAAGATTCACCACTATGTGAATAATGGTGCGCAGTCTTACCAGAATTATCTGCTCCTTCAAGTTTTATATATCGGAGGTTCTCAGACTGTGAGGCGCATACCTCATATCGCTAGTGGACCGCAGTGTAATTTCGGGAGTATGACATTTTATTACCAACCAGATGTAATAAATAATCATTTAAGAGCAGAAATATAATATCTTTGAGGGTTTTTTTTAGCACCACCTCTTAAAACTTGTTCGGGCTGTATGTATGTGTACTAATTGCGCTAATGGGTACGGGATGAGGAAGGTGGAATTTAGAGGAAGCATACACATAGTATTGTGGAGATAGAATGGAAAACCATTTAGGAAAAACCAAGCTCAGTCTACCTGACCGGGATACAAATCCCGATATCTTTATCTTAATTTTATATTTTATAGCATCGATTATCACTCTGCCAGGAATATGCTCCTACAGCTATAGTGTCTCTGAACACCATATTTTGTTGGTTACATTCACAGTTTATTATTTGATAATTAATTACCGGTACTTAAAACTTTTTTTTTTTTTGTGGATAAAAAAGATTTTTGCTATCCTTTCGTTAGGTCGAAAAATGAAAAGTATGTAGATGTGAATATTCAAATAAAACCTTGGATGACCAGGGGGAAAAAAAAGGTGACTCGCCTTGGTGGTTAAATGGTATAAGGCGTCACTCTCTTAATAGACTGGACTGTCGATGAGAGGGCGATCAGGTTTTGAATCCTGGTCGAGTGTGCTGGACGTAGTTTTTTCTGTATTATTTTCCACACTGTTTCTCTCCATGCAAATGTAAGTACACTATATCAAAAATTCTACCTTATTTATTCCTAACCCATTAGCGTAGTTAGTACCTAGGCATATTACCCAAACAGGTAGTTGAGACGCGGTTCTATAAGAAATAAGGCGAGGAGAAGTGGTACTTTCACATTTTGAGTGGGGTGAGGCCTCTAAAATTCGATAACCACTGATGGTGTTTTTTTCTTTTAAACCTAAACAAAATCTTCAGTGCCTTATTATCTTTAACGTGATCAAGTTGTATTATATCTGGAAAATGTATAGTTATTTCAAGTTATCCTGACCTTGAGTGTTTAGGT